>JAVGWX010000010.1:19249578-19370172 GCA_036924085.1 Ariolimax columbianus | reverse complement strand
TAGTTGAGCCTTTTGGTGATTGCTCTTCGAAGAATCTCTTTTGATCGTCCTCTCTTTCTTTTTCCAACTGGAGCCCGCATAATTGCGTGTAATGAAAGTATGTTATTTCTATTCTAAGCAAATGGTCGATATATGTATACCGCTTTTTTCTTTTCGTTAAAAACAAACGACTGGTTGACGATTTCTTCTATTAGCTTGTGGATCTTGAATTCTTCCCAGCCAATGTTTCAGACTGCAGACGTTCGTTAACTAGTGTCTCCAAAACAGCTGGAAATTAGGGAGAGAAAGTGAGGATGGATACGACACACTCTCAGAAAGGAGTCGGACAACATAACCAGACATGCACTCAATTGGAGCCCACAGGGAAAGAGACGAGCGGGAAGGCAAAGGAACATATGGCTGCGAACAGTCGGGGACCAAGTCAGGTCAATGTGCGTCTCATACACGTTACTCAAGAAGGCGACACAGAGTATGAACGATTGGAGGGCATCTTTTGCAGCCCCAAGTTCCAAGAAAAACCAGACGAGTAAGTAATGGTCACGATGATGCAAGTTCAACCGTTTTCTTAGACATTTATTTCCAAAAGCGTTCAATGTGTTACCTACAGTCTTTGTTGCTTTGCAGCCTTCCCATCCATATGTTAGCACTGATATGACGTTGGCGTTCAACGGCAGTAGTTTTGTGTGTTTGCTCAATACTCAATGATTTTGATTTCCAAATGTTTTCCAGGTGACCGAAGACACATGAGGTCAAAGCAATACGAGAGGACATTTCTGCTGTTGTATCTCCATTTAGTGTAATTTTACTTTCCAAATAGGGGAAACTGTCAACATTCTGTACAATTTCCCCACTCAGTTTGATATCATCAGCTTTGTTTGTAAAATTCACGACTTTTATCTTTGAGGCATATACTTGGAGTCCTATCTGCTTTGATAGGTAGCATAATACTGTAGATCTATCTTTTCCTGCACTTCCTAAAAAGGTTACATTGGGAATATTAATTTCATACCGTGTACCGCTCAAGCAAATACGGAACACAGTAACATTTTCTTGGCTAGTCATCTACTAATCTCAGGGAAAACGAGTTATTAGCTGTTTTATTAGTGCATTAAACGAGGTCTGCTCACAAATAAAAAAAAAATATTTTGCACTCACAACTTTTCGGGCTTTGTGGAACCTAGTCAAGCTTGTCTTATTTAATATAATCCCGTCTTCTTTTAATACATCACAATCAATGCTGTTTCGATGGATGTTTCTACTTCTAGAAGCTGACCAATTTTGGGGATCGTGCGTAGTAATTCATGAAGCAACAACACCATCGGTGTAAAAAAACACAAAGATCAAAACACACACACACAAACTTTCAAGTTCGACCTGACCAAGTCTTTCCATACACTCTCTTGCTAATTGTTTTCTAGTCTTCATTTGTTTCTGCGTCATGCAGCATTGATAGAAAATACAACTTTGATATTGATTTGTTTCTCCTCGCACAGCATTAACTGTACCTTTTACGGAAAATACCACTTTAATAATACAAAGGATACCATATTTTTATAAAGGCATTGGGGAAAGTCAGTTGTATCTGAAAGTGTTTGTCTTCTTGTCAACTAACTTAACTTAACGTTTTTATACTGGTTTAGAAGACTGCAGAGTCTGTCAGCAACCAGTTTCTTTTACATTTCCTTTCTCTAAAAGCTATGTGCATCCAATCTATTCTTATATGCTTTAATTGTCCCTGCTTCCACTACTTCCCGTGGCAATGCATTCTAAGCATTCCCCACTCTCTGACTAAAGATATTTCCTAATATCTAATCTGGATCTTTCTTTAGTTAATTTGTAGCTATGCCCTCTTGTTCTTGTAGGTAGTTATTTTTGGGAAAAAAACTTGTTAGTCTAATTTATCCGTTCCTTTTATTATCTTATAAACCTGTATAAAGTCACCTCGAACTCTTCTCTTTTCTTGACACTGTAGGCCTGTTTTTCTAAGTGTAATTTTTCTAACTGTAATTCTGGAATCCCACTATTAGCTTTTTCGCTATTTTGTGTATCTTTTCCAGCATATTTATATCCCATCTACGATAAGGACTCCACACCTGTACACAGTACTCAAATCTAGGTCTTACTAATGCTTTATACAGTTTGACTACCACTTCCTTGCTCCTATGTTTAATATTTCTTTTTATCATTCCTAACATTGCATTTACCTTTTTCACTGCTACATGAACTTGCTCACTCACCTTTCCTGTATGATCTATTATAACCCCTAGGTCCCCTTCCTTTTCTATCATACTAATATTGTTCTCTCCCATTCTGTAATTATGTTCCAAATTTGATCTACCTATGTGGAAGACTGTATATTTATTTACATTACAACTCCATTTACCATCTTGAAGACCATTCTCAAATTTTATCTCATTCCGACCTCAATATATCCACTTATGCTTTAGATGAGACACTACTGCATAGTTTTGTGTCATCAGCGAATTTTGCAATCCTAGATCTGATATCCTTGTCCAAATAGTTTATAAATATCAAGAACAAAACTGATCACAAAACTGAGCTCTGTGGCATTTCACATTTTACCTCACACCACTGACAGTACTCTTTATTTATGCCAACTCTCTGCCTTCTACCGGTTAACCGATTTTCAATCCATTTGGCAACTTCCCTACCTATTCAATATGATTTAACTTTCTAAATAATCTTTGATGAGGTACTCAATCAAAAGTCTTAGCAAAATCAAGATAAATAACATCGACTGGCTCCCCTGTATCTATAAATTTTAGTAACCTCCTCCGCGAATGCTAATAGATTTGTTAAGCACGACCTCCTTTTAATAAACCCATGCTCACTATTTCTGATTAGATTAAATTTGTCTATATGCATTACAGCGTTTTCTTTTATTATTGACTCTAACAATTTATAGACTATACTGGTTAAACTTACCGGTCTATAATTTACTGGATCTGATTTTTTGTTCTTTTATGAATAAGGGGATCACTCCTGCATCTTTCTAATCCCCTGGAAAAATTAATTTCTCAAGTGATTAAGAACAGAATTTAGCCAATGGTTTTGCTAGCAGGTCTCTAATTTTAAACATCAATTTTAGATGAATATCATCTTGACCTGGACAATTAACCACTTTCAACCCCTCCAATTTTTTAAAAAACCATTTCCTCCTTAATACAAATTGATCTTAATCCAAAATATCTATGGGCTCTGGAATCTTGGAGCAGTCTTCTTTTGTGAAGACTATGCCAAAGTACCGATGTAGTAGATTAGGTGCATCCCTATTCTGACTTACTATTTTTCCTGTGCTATCTAAGAGAGGGCCTACATTGTCTTTCGTTCTCCATTTATTTCTAACATAAGAAAATAAGCTTTTACTATCAGTCAAGATCTTATGAGCATGTCTTTTTCGATGTTAATTTTTCTTGCTTTTTTCGCTTTCTGAGATATGTTTTGCTTGTCCAAATATTTTAAATATGTTTGTTTTGATTTACCTCTATATATTTTGTCCATGCGTTGTTTTTAGCTCTTCTACATTTGACTACAAATCTAGTTATCAACTTTTTACGCTTGTGGTTCACCTCCACACTTAGATCACATTCCTCTTTTACCTATTCCAGAACTGTTTTGAAACGCTCATACTCTTGTTTAACATCTGTTCCACCGGCAGTATCTTGCCAAATGATGTGGCTCGTTGCTTCTTTCATCCTCTTAACATATGTCTTAAAGTAGCTGTATATTCGTGTACTTATGTTCACTTCCTTTGTAACGATGGGCATCGATTAAATACATCTTTCTTTCAAATTCCGGCGAGATCCTTGAAATGTACACATAAAACTCCTGCATTTGCGAGTTTTTAAAAATTACGTAATCCAGAAAACATGACCATTCTTCAACTCGAAGATATCTGAGAACATTAAAACACAATTTAAAATGTAAGGTATCTTATATACAGATCTTCATTTTTTTCACCTTCACCGACGATAAATGTAAATGTTATGGAAAAGACAGCTTAAATAACATATACAGGGTCAATGTAAGGTCTGGGCACAATGTCCAACCTACATCAAATGGATGCTGATGCGAATCTACAGCCTCTCACATCCGGGGTACAGTTAACGCCGCGGAAGCTGCTGTCCGGTTGACAGCAAGGACGTTTCATGCACAAACGTGTCCATAGCAACATCTTCTCGATGATGACCCTGTTGTTTACTGAGTTTGCTATGATAGCGACCGAGTACCTGGTGGTATAACCAGGCGGTGAGCAGTTTGGGGACCCTTAAGGTGAAAGCGCAGTACCCCCGACGAGTGGAATATGTTCTGGCTGTTACCAACCCAAACCCCATCCATGGGTTAAATGTTCTTCTTCTCTGTCGTCTGCCTTCCTGCACAACTTTTCTTTGTCCAACCAACGAGACCTCTACCAAGAATCCAATAATGGTAGAGGCACCCAGAGAGGATCCGGGCCTAGCCCAACATCCCAGCTGCAGCGTGAGCACCTGGTGATCTGACATTGCACTACCGTCGGACTATGCTCTGGCTCAAAGGGTAGAGAGGTGGGGCGTAACCATTGGATCTCATTGGAAAGTAGGAGCTGTTGTGACGTGGGAGGGGGAGGGGGATATAGTGAAGACATAGTGGACAGGACGTGACACGGCCATGGGAAAAAGGTCTACAGAATAAAGAAGTGTGATCTGCAATGAGAGCACCCGTGGCTAGCAGGATGTGCACTATGTGAACCCCACCTGATACCCCACCTCACCCCCCATTGATGCAGCAAACCTCCAAATGACCAAGGCAGAAATGCCAAAGCCAAATACATCTATCACCCACGGAGAAAGGCGCATCTAGTGTGTTCTTTGTGAGGCAGAATTCTGCAGCAAAACACCCAATGGCAGGAAACAATAAACATTCTTCAAACGAGCTCGGGCGTCGCATTGGTTACCAAGGCCGGCGCAACAGAGATAATTCTCCTGCTCTGTGAGAGAAGTTAGCGAGGAGGAACCTTAACATACTACAGCTTAATATTGCTGGATTATAAAATAAGGCAACTGAGCTAACCAAAATACTACTAGACCATCAAATCCACGAAGCCCTCCTCCAGGAAACAATAGTTCCACAAAGACAAATTAACATCACGGGCTATACACAGTTTAAGTGCGAATGCAACACGCAAATGCATTATGGCGCTGGTCAGAAATGATACATAAGTCATTGTAATCAACAATCCTGTAGATGATATTGACCATCGAACAATAAATTTATGGAGCAAAGATAACACAAAAAAAAACATACTACATAACTTCTACTGTCCTGCAACGTCCAAAAAGTGTCTACCTGAATTTGAGCCTTCGTCAAAGAAACAATGTTAGTGGGAGATTTCAATGCCTATATGCCAAATCTTGGATACCGCCAGTTTAATAATACTTGTAGAGACCTGGAGATTGAAAAGCTGTGTAATGGTACTAATCTTACACTGTTCCAGAGTTTGGAAACCATGCCAACTCTTTTGCACAGAGTACACGGTACCACCAGCTGGCCCGATCTGACACTTGTATCGGCTGAATTGGTAGATAACACTACCACTAAAGTCTTGGACGATGTTGGAAGCGATCATCGTCCTATCCTAACAATTATTGAAACACTGCAAAGTGATAGGATGGTTAGGAGAAAACCATCATGGAATTTCAGAAAGGCTAACTTGGACCGCTATGGCCGGGAAACTGAAGCTGTGTTTAGGCAAATTAGTAAGAATGATGACATGAACACAACTTTCAAACATTTATGTGCCACCATCTCAACAGCATGAAAATGCAGAAAATGCATCACACAGGCAACGTACGGGAAATATAAACCGTACTGGAACCCTGGGCTAGAGGCAGCCGTCAAAGACAGGAGAGAGGCCAGGAAGAAGGTATAAAAATCTCAAAATACCCTAAATAAAAAAGAGTATAATAGATGGGCAGCAAAAGTAATATATCACTAAACAAAGCAAGCGGGAGACGTGGAGAAAAAATTGTAGCAAGCTGGATCTAAAAAGAATGGAACATCGCATGGAGATTACTGAGCAACCTTAAAAGGAACAAGAGAAAATCAAGTGCAACACACCTGGCTGGAGAATCTGGGGACGAAATAGTATCAAACACCAAGAAAGCTGAAATCTTTAACAAATTTTACGCTTTAGTAAATAAAGCGCAACCAAGAAAACTGCTAGATAAAACACTTTTAAAGGACTCCACCAATATAGATGCCTTTAAAAATCACTTCACTTCACAAGAACTAAGCATGACGATGAGGAAGCTGGCAACAAATAAAGTACCAGGACCAGATAAAGTTAAAAATGAGATGATAAGTCAATTAGGACCAAAGGCGAAAGAGGTACTTTTATGGTTTATCAACAGAACATGGGACGAAGGACAGTTGCCATCAATATTGTTATCAGCAACTATCAAACCCAGACTGAAGAAAGGGAAACAACCAGGAATACCCGGAAGCTATAGACCTGTGTCGCTCACCTCATATTTAGGTAAAGTGGTTGAAAGAATCGTAAACAACATACTATATTGGTGGCTGGAAAGCAAAAACCTCCTTGATTGAAACCAGACAGGGTTCAGACATGGACACAGCACGGATAATCCCCTCTTTAGGTTTACACAGCATGTGATGAATGGATTCCAAGATGGAAAAAGCACACTAGCAGTATTTATTGATCTACAGCAGGCATATTACAGAGTCTGGAGGAGGGGCCTTTTGATGAAAATTAGGAAAATGGGAATATAAGGAAAGATGATCAAATGGATACTGGCCTTCCTGACCTACAGTAACAATAAATAGCAACTTTGCAGAAGAAACATCAGGTAAAAGAACGTTAGAAGAAGGACTGCCACAGGACTCTCCTCTTAGCTGCACCCTTTTCCTCATCTATATAAATGACCTCACTAGACATCTAAACGTATCAAAAGCATTGTTTACTAATGATCTCGCCATTTGGGCCACTGAGAAATATCCCATTTTGGCAAATGCCAAGATCAACAGAGCGCTACTAACAATTTCAGTATACCGCGAACTGTGGAAATTAAAGATAAATACACAGAAAACCACATACACCATCTTCTCTCGCAGTCATAAAGAAGCAAAGAGATCCATTAACATCAAAATGAATCTGCAACGTCAGAAGTAAAACAGCAACCAAGCGTTTGAACTTAATCAAAATACTTGCTAGTACAAATTTGGGAGCTGATAAACAAAACCTTCGGCAACAATGCCTTGGTTATGTACGACCGGTGATGGACTATAGTCTACCCATACAGACGACTGCGAGTACAAATAACATCTCATCTATTTACCGGGTGCAGAATTAAGCTCGCAGACTAGTTTGTAAGGGGGGGGGGGGTGATGAGATCAACACCTACAGCGGCGTGCAAGATAGAGGTCAACATAGAACCGCTAGATATCAGGAGAAAGGGGGGCACTGACCGAAGTGGTAGAGAGATACAAGAGACGAGAAAATTACCACCAAATAGGGTACAAATAGACACTTGAAAGCAAAAGAAAAGATTGAAGCAATTGTCCCTTTGGATGTAGCAGAAGAGCAAAGCCATATTCACCCTCTGCCAGCGGCGAGAGAAATGGAAAATATATTTTTTTGGATCACCGCTTGAGAAAAATCTTTGTTTGTCAGTCATAAAAACACACCTGACAGAAAAGGCAGCTACCAAGCAGATTACACCTAGTATCCTGAGGACATGTTCCTTAGAGACAGTCTTTAGCTACCTTAAATCGGCAGTATGGAGTTTTTAACGTTCTCGACACTGAAAACGGGAGTCCGATCTCACTTCCCAGAGATCAGGGAAAATTTTACAAGAGGATCCACGTGGTAAAAATCCCGGTCTCCTCTGTGATTCGAACACGCAACCTTTGGTACCTTAGGTACCTTACATCGAGACTACTGAGTCTACACCCCTATCAAAAAACAGGAAAAACCCCAGGATTGGATGGATTCACTGTAGATGTTATTCAGGCGGGAAGGGAAATACTGGCAAGCGAACTGACGAAAATGTTCAATAAATATATAAATGAAGATAAAATCCTTAACCAATGGGAAAACCCCCCAAAACAAAACTTATTCATAAAAAAGGGACATAAAAGACCTTGCGAACTACCATCCGATATGTCTGCTATCATCCCTGTACAAGCTTTTCACGAGAGTAATTATGAGCAGATTAGAAAAGCAACTTGATGAGAATCAGCCACGAGAGCAGGTGGGATTCAGGAAGAGCCACTCTACCATTGACCACCTCCACACTCTCCACCAGCTAATGGAGAGGGGTAAGGGAAGTGAATATGCCGCTATGCCTGGAGTTTGTAGACTATGAAAAAGTCTTCGATAGCATTGAAGTGACTGCAGTCACAAATGCCCTACGAAATCAAGGCATTGAGGAACAATATAGGTGGCTTTTAGCAGATATAAACGATGACTGCTCTACTAATATCACTCTTTTCTACCGACCAATTAACATACATATGGACGTGGAGTACGACAATCTATCCTAAACGTCTCACGGCAGCTCTTGGGGATATCTTCCGCACACAATTGGGATGTGAGAATTGCTCAACCACCACCTTTAGTCTGCGGATGACATAGTTATCATCAGTCACAGCATCAAGGAAACTGGACAATGCCTAAATGAAATCAACAACACAAGCGAGGCAGATGGTCTAAAAATAAATAGACTAAAGACACCATGCATGCTGAACAGTTTATGTCCCTGCGAGGAAATGCGACTTGGAATTGATTCCGTCAAAATCGTGAATTCGCAAATGTACTAGGGCCAATAAATTACGGACTCCCATAACTTGCATAAAGAGATCTCACGAAGGTTGGCGGTGGAGTGATTCAGCTTCAACCGTATCAAGACCATACTTCAACAGATAAAAAAAACAACAAAGCGAAAGCTCACACGTTCAACAGCCTGGTCATTCCATCCATGGTATTTGGCTGGGAGGTGTGGAACCTACGAAAAAGTGACATGGCGCGGCTTCAAGCTACTAAACGAGGGTTGGAGCACAGAACATTGTCACTTTCCTTACGAGACCACACCCGCAACACCGCCATCAGGAGTCAAACCTGCATCCATGATGTCGTACATGTGGCGTTGCTATAAAAGTACAACTGGACAGGCCACGTGGTACGCATGCCTAACAATAGATGGACACGTAAAGTGAAGTCATGGTAGTCCTACACCTATAATCGTCGCTCTGGACGTCTACCAATGAGATGGAGAGATGGCCTGCGATTAGTCCTTGGTCCGGACGTCCACCAATGAGATGGAGAGATGGCCTGCGATAAGTCCTTGGTTCGGACGTCCACCAATGAGATGGAGAGATGGCCTGTGATAAGTCCTTGGTCCGGACGTCCATCAATGAGATGGAGAGATGGCCTGCGATAAGTCCTTGGTCCGGCATGGTACTTCAAGGCAAAGGGCAGAGATGAGTTAAGATGACATTTGGCTACCTTACATGAAGCACATAATGTGTATGAATGATCACAAGGATTACAGTAATAATGCACTTCACATTTGCTTAATTACAGATGAACAGTGCAGTCAGTATAGCGCCGACTACCCGTTGCTTAGGTGCATGTGTATCTTGACACATATTTGTATCCCCCCACCTCCAGCATTACCTTTCTGTTGTGTGCAATCAGTTTTCTTTAACGATTTAAGCAGACCGACTAACCGCATTAGCTTGACTATTGAAAGTATACTCGCAAGTTCTAGCTCCGTTCGAGTCAGCCCTGTAATGTTATCAGCAAACCGGAGAATAGTGAGTGTACGACCACCTATGCTGACAGTGTTCACAGTTATGAGGAAAGACTCAGAAAAACCAGCCTACAGTGTCTAGAAGAGAGAAGAATTCGTGGTGAATTAATACAGGTTTATAAGATGATCAGAGGAATGGATAAATTAGACTATAACAAGTTTTTTTTAAAATACAGCCACCCACAATAACAAGAGGGCATAGCTACAAGTTGACTAAAGTTAGGTCCAGATTAGATATTAGGAAATATTTTTTTAGTCAGAGAGTGGTGAATGCTTAGAATGGATTGCCAGGGGAGGTAGTAGAGGCAGGAACGGTTAATGCATTAAAGAATAAATTAGACGCGCATAGCTTTTACATCAAGGTGATGTAAATGAAACTGGTTGTATACAGACTCTGCAGGGTCTTCTGAACCAGTATAACGACGTTAAGTTAAGTTAAGTTAAGTTAAGTGATCTTCCAGAGCTTCGGACATGATATAAGAAATGAAAGCCATATAGTCCTGTTTACAGATGCCATGGCCGTAGTCACATCACTAAAAAGCCAGAAAAATACTGAACTTAATGATTTAAGAGCAGTACTCTGTCAACTATACCAGCAGTCCGCACCAAAAAGAGTAGTGGTACAGTGGGTTCGATCCCACTGTAACATCCAAGGCAACGATGAGGCAGACAGACTGGCAAAAGAAGGTGCAAGACTACCACAACCAGATACTAGTGTGACATACGAAGAGTCAAAAAGGCTTATTAGAGCTAGATACATGACCAAATGGGAAACAGAACATACTGGCTACACAAAAAACGATGCTTATTACCAGTTTAACAGAATAGAGCAGGTCGTGGTCTTCAGACTTCGCACTGGCCACAATAGACTGAGGTACCACCTATTCAATAAATTGAAGATAGGTGGCACCGACGAATGCACGTGCGGTACTGGGAAAATGACCGCTGAACATCTACTGCAAAACTGCCCGACATACGAGGACCAGAGAAAGCAGATGTGGCCATCACCAGTGGCAACACTAGACAAGCTCTATGACAATGTCGACAGCCTCAGGATGACCGTTGCTTTTTTTTCGAAAAAAATAAAGGTTGACGTCTGACAGCGTTCGAAGAAGAAGAAGAAGAAGGACATGATATGTTTGAGAAAAATGTTGAATAGGGTCGGTGAAAGAAGACGTTCTTATGGTTCACTGATTGATGTGGGGAAACATTTCCTAGTCATCTCGTTAAGGTAGACTGCACCCGTGGCCTGGGAGTAGAGTTTCTCCATAACGCAGGTAAGCCGAAACCCCATCTTATATCTTTGCTCATGCCAGACCATGTTGACAACTTTTTTAAAGTCTACGAAGACTTGGTATAGCTTTTGATTATGCTGAAGGTATTTTTCGTTGAGCAGTGACAGTGTTCAATTGTACTGTGACCAGCCGGAAAACCGACTTGTTCTTCTAAAATAGCTTTTTCTGCCCTTGTTTACAGTCTGTTGAAAATAAACCTTAAGCATCACTTTGCTGGGATGGCTGAAACGACTAATGGTTCGTTAGTTTTGGCATTGCTTTGGAGATTATCCTTTTTAGGTGGGGAGAAAGACTAATGTCTGGTCAGGCAAAATATACTGATCAAACATGTTAGTCAGGTTCAGGCAAAACATACTGGCCAAGACCCTCACCACGGCTTCCTAATAGGCCTTCCTGGCAACTGACTGTTTTCATGCAGCCTGGCTAACTTAAGTTACTAACATTAAGTTAGCCAGGCTGCCATGAAAACAGGTGAAGGATCGACGTAATCCCCGTAGTAGTGAGTGGCACGCAGATGAAGCCACTCATAGCACAAACGCCTCAAGGACCGCTGTCCACCTTTATCAGCACGCTCGGAATGTGAGGAAAGCTACTGTAACCCACCACTTAACGTCCTTTTCAGAGCGCATAAAAGAGTAACTTTCTCATTGGTTTTCCAATGTTTTAAAAAACAAAATAATCCAGGAATATGGGGTGAGATGTATAAATATCATATAGTTAGTAATGTCATAAGGGTCCTTTAAGGTTAACTTTGCAAAATATGGTTCTGATTAATGGAACGGTTTAGAATACTACGACGAAAGAACATACATGTATTACATACTTTCTGCTTTATATATGTGTATGTGTCTATGTATAGTTAGTATTTTTTAGATGATCTTTTTGGATCGCTCGACTTTACAGCCCAGACTTTGTTCCAAGCAATTTCCACATGTTTGGACCCCTAAAAGAATTCCTTGTAGGTCAGTATTTCAGCACTGATGACGAAGTGAAACCGACTGTCCTGGATTGGTTCAGACATACTGACAAATCTTTCTACGCTAAAGCTTTTCAAGCATTACTTAAACACTGGGATAAGTGCATAAATGTTGCGAGAGATTATATCGAACAATAATTGACATTTTGACTACTTGAAAATGTTATTTTTTTCTTTACAAAAATAATTCCTGGTTTGACTTTAACGCTCCTCGTATTTGCTTCAAAAGCTTGGTGGTGTTCCTTAAATGGTTTAGAAGACTATACAACCAGCTAGTTAACCAATGTGCGAGTCCATCTCAATAGACTCAAACACTTGAGCTTTCAAGTACAATGCTTCACTCCTCACCATACAGTGCATTGCTCAAATAACATAAATTATGTCATAAACTGGTGGCATGACTCAGATTTCTATTGCTAATGTACAGTTTATCTATGGACATGGCCTATCCCTCAAATACGTTGGAGAATGTCATGATGTCATTGTTCTTCACTATGCCCTGTATACTTGCCAACTCCAGCCATTGAAAAACACATATACTAACTAATGAAAACAGAATAAATAAAAAAAAATTCAAAGATTGATGTAATTGGTTTAATAATGATATTTTGGGATAGTTATATGAACATACATTTATACAACTGATATCAACATTATAAAACAAATACATTTCTTGAAATATCAGCGAAACAGTGGATTTGTTGCGCAAGAATGCACAATTGTCGGCTTTCTTTTGTCTTTAGCAAAACAATGACCATGACTATTTTGAAAGAATAAATTATCAGAAACGTTTTGGATATTTCTGCTTTTTCTTCTTTAAGCGGTTTCTAGTCTCAGAATGCTGCCATAGCCAGGAGGGGAGTTAAATATGGGCTCTCAATGAGCTAATTGCTAATACATCATGCAGCAGGACTGCTGTTTGTACCAATATCAAAAGAGGCGAGGTGTGAGTTTATGAGTCCTTAAAATCAGGATATTCTGGTTAGATGAAGCCTGTAAGCCATAGACAGTGACTCATCTAGAAGATGGAAGCTATGACATCAAACAACCGGCAGCCTTAGAAGTAAACTGGCAAAAGTTAACATGAATAAAATGGCTTGTCAAAAGTGGCTGTGCCAAGCTGAAAGACTTAGATATTGCATCGCAACTGTAACATACAGCACAACACTAAAAAAAATAGAAACGGCAAACGATGAAAAGGTACGCTTATAAACTACGCTTAGTTGTTAACTAGAGGTTATTGCTATATCTTTAGAGTTTGTCCTTCAACGTACTCATGTAGCTGTCAACTAAAGGAAGTGATCATTCTCAAGTTATTAATAACTCCATAGAGTTACCCTGCTTCGTTGTCTTTCACACGTCAACTTGAATACACTAGCAACATCAGTTGCCAGTCTGTAACTATTCCCTTCTCCAAATAGCTTGTTTTGAAATAGAAAAATTGATGCCATACAAACATCTTTGATTCCTATTTGTTGTCGCTTTTTTTTCATTGTAGAACTGTAGATGTCAGCTTGAAGAGAAGATGCTAGTTTTGGATAGGACGCACTTTAAGGAAATCAGATGATAGAATTACAAGCGAGTCTCTGTGCTGGAATTCCCAGGTAAAGAGAAATAGAGGTAGACTAAAACACACAGAGAGTTTGAAAGGTCTTGATTGATTGAATATATATAAATTGAATATAAGCAATGATTGATCTAGGATTATATTGTCTTCATAGAGCATGTCCTCCTTCGCACCTGAGAAGATGGACAGGGTCCTCCCAACTGTAATGCAATGCAAAACTCCCCACTAAGCTAAGCGCTATGGGAATCACGGATGTCGATCCCCACCTCACTGGCAAGACTACCTGTTTCTGGGAAGCCTGAAATGGTTGATCAGTATTTCCCCCCTGACACTGATGTTAATCTTTGCTCACATTCTCCCAAGCGACAACTTGAATATAACTAAAGAAAGCTAAGGTTATTGGTATCTCCATAGTGCTAGTCCAGGGTCTGTACTAATGATCCGTATGTACTTGTTCTATTTATTTTTTTTATAGCAGATGTTTTGCCACAAACTTTGTTCAGAATTGAATTGAATTTATTATTTTGTTTAAGAAAACTACTGGGGACCCTTGTTGGGGTGAAAAGATTAGCACCAACTCACTCAAAATACATGGTGTAAAAGGCAACCAATGAAGGTTGTGCATTTGGCAAGCAACCTCTTTGTGTGAAACAAATTGCTACAGGCACAATCTCAGCAAGAAGTCAGATAATGCTTGTCTCATACTTCCTGTAAGGAGCCGTCTACAAGACTAGCTCTTTTCCGAATAAGAAGTAAAAATATATAATTAAGAGAAGTATAATTTTGGAAGATGTTAGATATAAAAATAACACCAAGACACGAGGGATTTGGAAGAAATGTATATTTACATAATTTGTAATTAAATTTCTAATTGGATAAAGCCCACATACAAAACATTAAAGAGCTATACATTGAAGAAATAAGAAGGAAACGAAACAAATGACGAGTAACCCAAACATGTTGATGATCATGAAAATGTATATTTATAAAGAATTCAACATTAGAAAAAAAAATGATGTACTTGTATGTAGGTGTTATATGTATGTGTGAATGTGTGTGTGTGTGCATATATATGGATATATATATATATATATATATATATATATATATGTATATTTGTATGTGTGTGCTTGTATATATTTCATTCCAAGAATATGAAGGGAAGTTGCAAATGTACACAGAAATGCAATGGATAAATGCAACATGATACCCTTACAGCTATTGAGAAAAAACCTCATATTTTAATTTAACATACCAAATATTCCCATATTATGAATGATTTTTTTTAGCTCGAAAGGCTTCTGGGAGGAGTCCGAGTGTGGCAGAGATGAGGATAGGATAAATGTCACACTGATAGTATATCATAAGAGATGACTAACAATGTGGTCTAACCCCTCTAGGGTAGAAGATCCTCCAGCTCATGGTAATGCACACCTTGCCATTCACATGGAACAAAAACCTGCTGAAAATAAGTTTCAGAAACAATATCCTATATATGCTAGAGGAAGAAGAAAAGATTGAATAACTCGTTATGTCGAGGATTGATATAAGAAAAAGATTATGCTTTTCCATCCCCATCCACCTTTACCTAAGTGGATTATGGAGAAAAGAATAAAAGCAACCACTCCAAACTACTGTTCCTGCCAGGGTGAAAAACATTCGTAGCAGTATCAGGTGAAACATACTAATCAAATCCCAACCTCACATCCCTGCCGTGCACCTGGAAACAGACTGAGTTGCAGCAAACTGGCCACCAAAATGGGGATCATCAATGTAATCCCGTAGTGGTGAGCCTGCTGAGAAGCCTACCATTGGACTACAGCTAGGATGACGAAGGTCACATCTCATGTATGTATAAGACAAACCACTGAAACCTCCTACCAGAGAAAATTCGCCAAGAGTAAAGAACTCAGCACGAACATCTTCTGACAATCCATTACATAGGAAGCGCCTGGAGCCAAAGATGCAGCACACCAATTGAGCGACTCGTAGCTGACTGCTTGGATCAGGATCAGTGAATCAGAGCTGACGGTGACATCAGTCAGCGACTCATAGCTGACTGCTTGCATCAGGATCAGTGAACCAGAGCTGGTGGTGACAGCAGTCAGCGACTCGTAGCTGACTGCTTGGATCAGGGCCAGCGAAGAATCAGAGCAACGACCTTTTTCAGGACGAACGCAGAAAAAGAAGATAAAAGGAGAGTGAAGGAGTGTAAGGTTTTCTAAATAAAACTGGCAACTTCATCATTTGAAATATAGTGTTGCAACTGGTGCACATTTATGCTTTTGACACAGACGTTATTTAAGAAGACCAACTGTAGTGGTGGTCTCATGCTCCTAATAGCCTTTAAAAATGGCAGAAAGGTGAAGATATTGTATCTGAAGTACAATCTATATACCAAGCATGATGCAGCAGTGGGCCTAAAGTATATTAAAGTTTATTTGCAAAATAGTTAAAAATAGGTTGAAAATATAAAATAAGTTTAAAATGTAATTTTAATTATAACCATGTAATTTGCTTGAACATTAAACCTTTGTGTGCCTTTTATACAAAATATATGTATGGATCCATCATATTGTATGTGTCTGCTCCCTTCTCTCCATCATTAGCGAAAGTTGATTGCCCGAAAGTGTATGGAGAAAAGTGAGATACCCATCCGTAACCATGGATCAGTGTTCAGCAGGAGATAGCTGTGGATTTAGCCATTGAATCTGGCATTCAGAGTTGCCTTTTCCTGTAACAAAATAACACAAATTTATTGCTGCTTCAAATGACTATAATCAGAGTGGTTTCCATGTACAAAAAATAATAGAACCACTTAAACCTCCCAAGTATGTTTTAAACTTGATTAAAGAGTGTTGTGTGTGAGATTAGCAGCTTCATCATGTATCACTTGTTCGATTCAGTGGCATAACTATCGCACCACAACCCCCCCCCCCCCCCCCCCCCCACTCCAATAGTGACTTATGTTCACATGGGTCCAAATCGACAAAAATGGTGACTGCTCGAAAGAAATCAGAAGAAGACTTGCTATGGCAATGCAGAGACTGAACAGCCTGAAGAAATTATGGCAGGGCACCAACAAAACAATAAAAGTAAAAGTCTTGAGAGCCTGTGTTTTTCATGTGGCAGCTTATGGCTGTGAAGCATGGACGATTACCAAAACTTCTAGACAAAGAATCGAATCCTTCGAGTCAAAATGTTACAGAAAGATCCTCAGAATACCCTGGACAGAGAAAAGAACAAATGTAGACATTCGGCAAGAGTTGAGCATAGAGGAGAACTGGTTTATCAATTCCATTTTGGCTAGAAAATGCAAATACTTTGGTCACATCAAGAGACACAACGGTCTTGAGAGAACTGTGATGGAAGGTATGGTGCCAGGCAAAAGAGGAAGGGGTAGACCAAGAAGACGATGGCACCAAGATATCCAGGAGTGCCTGAGTATGACTGTGGCAGAGGCTGAAGTTTTGGCTAGCAAACGAGTTTCTTTCAGACAGACTGTGATGGGAGCGACGTTCTACAAAGGACATGCTACATGAGAGGGTCCACTAGAGCGTGTCAAAAAAAAGGGTAAAAGTTCTATTCGTAAAGAGTCTATGCGTAGCAGTGTGGCTGGAGCACTAGCTTATCTGACAAAACTAATTGGTTCAAACCATGGTCCTGAAACGTTTCATATTGATAGATAGATTGCCTGATTATTATTGCTAGAAGTTACTTGAGCTGAGTTGAATCTTGGCGACGTTTATTTTGAAGTGGGTTACAGTGGCTCTTCTTACCCCCTGATTTGTACTTGAGAAGGTGGACTGGGGTCCTTCTTATTGTATCGCAATGTGAGGCTACTCAGTAAGCTGACTACTATTGGGATTACATTATCGATCCCTAACTCGTTGGCCAGTCTGCAGTACACGGTCCGTTTCCAGGGAGACAGGAGTGTATGTAACGGGAATACAACTGTCATTAGTACATGGGATCAGCAGCATTCTTCTGTAAAACCACATCTCCATTGCTTCCAAAGATATATGCACTTGCTTGCTGATTGTCCATGACTCACTGCAATATGGCAGTACTGGTTCCCACGTAGCATCCATGACTCTCCGTTTCAGTTTAAATCACATGGTTTTGTTGCATAAAATTCTCTTCATGATCTGGAAGACCAATTTTGCTTGGGCTATTTTGCATGAAACTGTTACTTTTTCTTAATAGCTCATTTTTTTCAGTCAAACAGCAAAACATACTTTACATTGAAGTTGAAGATATTCATGTATGTGTTGATCTCTGTAAGGTCCCCAAATGCAATGAATGCTCCTCTTACCTTTTGCATTTCTATTTTGATATCTTTATATATATCTTAAATTTTTTTATATTACTGTCAACATATATGAATGATTCCACAATCTTTAGAAGTGTATCTCACAACACAATCTAATTGTTGCTACTTGCATTTATTCTTATAATCTTTGTTCTTTCCCCAGTTGTTGTTAGTTCCATTTATTCTTATAATCTTTGTTCTTTCACCAGTTGTTGTTAGTTCCATTTATTCTTATAATCTTTGTTCTTTCACCGGTTGTTGTTAGTTCCATTTATTCTTATAATCTTTGTTCTTTCACCGGTTGTTGTTAGTTCCATTTATTCTTATAATCTTTGTTCTTTCACCGGTTGTTGTTAGTTCCATTTATTCTTATAATCTTTGTTCTTTCACCGGTTGTTGTTAGTTCCATTTATTCTTATAATCTTTGTTCTTTCACCGGTTGTTGTTAGTTCCATTTATTCTTTTAATTATTTGTTCTTTCATCGGTTGTTGTTAGTTCCATTTATTCATATAATCTTTGTTCTTTCACTGGTTGTTGTTAGTTTCATTTATTCTTTTAATTATTTGTTCTTTCATCGGTTGTTGTTAGTTCCATTTATTCATATAATCTTTGTTCTTTCACCGGTTGTTGTTAGTTCCATTTATTCTGATAATCTTTGTTCTTTCTCTATGAATTCTTGTCAGTCTCAATTTATGTGACCTCACATCAAGTACACTTATTCTATTTTTGAAACACACAAACCAAATCATCAGAAAAGTCCATATCATCAACTTGTTTGGTCAAATTCCAATCAATTCCATTTTTGATTGGTTAATGTTATTGTCTTCAACTCCAGTGAAGGCCTAAAGAAAGCAAAATAGTTCTAAAGGACATTCCTGTCACATAAAAGTTCTTATCTCAAAGGATTCAGAAAGCTGACCTACATGTTGAGCTCTACATTTTATATCATCATTCGTTTAAAATTATTTAAGATAACTTCAGCGACACTCCCCATCCTGTCTGAGGAACTTCTAGACTGATTCTCTGTCTAAGCTGTTAACTGGGGAGAGGAGTCTAACATCTGGTCAGGCAAAACTGGTGGTACAATGTTAGTCAGGGTCAGGTGAAATATACTGACTAAACCCCCCACCTCACTTCCACGCAGTTCTCCATGGAAACAGGTTGTTTCATGACAGTTTGGCTAATGAGGTGGGGGATCGATGTGATCCTCGTAAGAGTGAGCCACATGCAGATGAAGCCAAGCATAGGACAACCATCTGGAGAATCCAGACTCACCTTCATCAGCACGCTCTTTATATGAGGACAACTATTGCAACTCATCATCTAACGCCCTTTTCATGGCCTAACATGTCCTTTACAGAATGTTGCTTCTTACAGCTGCCAACCTATTTGACTGTTATAAGTTTTTTGGCAGGTGTGTAGTACAATAGGTTGCCATTACTTTCCGTACGCGGAGAAGCGAAAAAAAAACCATGTCTGCCAAACTGGACATGAGCGTGATTCAAACTGGGTGCATTGGGATTGTGAAACGAAAGCTTCACGCCTAGGTCAACAGTCTCCTTTCTCTACAAAAGAGAAAAGTTACTCATTGTGGGTATTGAACAACAACAACAACAACAACCAACAAAAAGCTGCTACCTACTAATTTAAAGTCTGTGAATTTGATATAACGTGGTGAATTCTATTCCATCACGAGTGGTTCATGTTTACTCAGAAAGCTTGGTAGCAATATAAACGAGGCCCAAGAAATAGACAACAAATAGAGGCGACTGATAACTCACATTGCCAAATTCGTCCAGCAGTTTCCAGATGCAAGTCCCTGTACCAAAGGAGAGCTGGTCAGCCACCTGCTCGTATTCGCTTGCGGTCCTATCTTTGGTTCCCTTGGCAAACACCTAAGGAGGTTTATAAATATCAACAGCTGGTTGGTTACCTATGTCATTTTCAAGTTTTTACTTTCAAGCCCAAGCGAAGTTTAAATCATCTTTGTCTAGATACAAATTAAGTCTCGAATCAAGTTCTTCTATGTCTCAAATTAAGTTTCAAGTTATCATGTCAAGGTATGTCACAAGTCAAGTTCCACTAAGTGTTAACTGAGTCTCAAGTCTTCAGTGATCATGCCATGTTATGTTTCAAGTCAAGTTTCACTAAGAGTTAACCGAGTCTCAAGTCTTCAGTTGTCATGTCCAATCGTCTTAAGTCAAACACTTCTAAGTCCAAGCCAAGTCATTGCTAACAAGCTTCAAGTCAAGTCTTAAGTTATTATATCCAGTCAAATCTTAATTCAAGTCTTCATACATTCCAAACCATGAATTGTAGTCACATACCTTATGAAGGAGGTTAAAGATATAGGTACGAACAACCCATGAGTTGGGAGGGCATCTACATAAATGGAAGATCAACGGTGTAAACATTTCATGAAGCAGAGAGCCTTCTACACTAGAGAGGTTAAAAATATAAGTGCAAACATTCCTATGAATTGGAAAGCCTTCTGACATAACGAAGGTTAAAGATATAGGTGCAAATACATTATAACTTAACTTAACGTCTTTATACTGGTTTAGAAGACCATGCAGAGTGTGTATACAACCAGTTACATTTACATCACCTTGCTCTAAAAGCTATGCGCATCCAGTTTATTCTTAAATGCATTAACTGTCCCTGCCTCCACTACCTCCCCTGGCAATGCATTCCAAGCAGACACCACTCTCTGACTAAAAAAATATTTCCTAATATCTAACCTGGATCTCTCTTTAGTCAGCTTGTAGCTATGCCCTCGTGTTATTGTAGGTGGCTGTATTTTAAAAAACTTGTTATAGTCTAATTTATCGATTCCTCTGATCATCTTATAAATCTGTATTAAGTCACCACGAATTCTTCTCTCTTCGAGACACTGTAGGCCGGTTTTTCTGAGTCGTTCCTCATAACTGTAATTCTGGAATCCCACTATCATCTTTGTCGCTCTTTTTTGTATTCTTTCTAGCATGTTTATGTCCCCTCTATGATAAGGACTCCACACCTGTGCACAGTACTCCAATCTAGGTCTAACTAAAGCTTTATACAGTTTGACGATCACTTCCTTGCTGCTATGTTTAATATTTCTTTTTATCATACCTAACATTGCATTTGCCTTTTTCACTGCTACCTTAACTTGCTCACTCACCTTTCCTGTATGATCTATTATAACCCCTAGGTCCCTTTCCTTATCTATCTTTCTAATATTGTTTTCTCCCATTCTGTAATTATGTTCCATATTGGATCTACCCATGTGGATGACTGTACATTTATCTACATTAAACTCCATTTGCCAGATTACAGACCATTCTCGAATTTTATCTAAATCCGACATCAATATATCCACTTCCGCTTTAGATGAGGCACTACTGCATAGTCTTGTGTCATCAGCAAATTTTGCAATCAATGTCCAAATCATTTATATATATCAAGAACAAGTTGGAGAACCTTCTATGTTAGAGAGGTCAAATATAAAATCAGCAGCAGCAGCATGCCACACTGTTTGACAACTACTGCAATTGTAAGCTTGTTGTATACAGACTCTGTAGAGCCTTCGGACCTGGTATAACGGAGATAAGAGATGAGTAACTTGAGTTGTACCCTGGGAAGAAGGCCAACACTACTGCTGTACTTACTGTATAACTTCGACCGGATGACAGGTCAATATCCTTGAGCAAGATGGTGATGGTGTCCCTTCCGTTGATCACTTTAACAATCTTCCATCCCTTCAGGTTCTGGGTCTGTGGGTTAAATAATGAATGAATGAATCAGTCGGTCAGTCAATCAACCATTTGAATGAATAAAATAAAATAAATTAATCACTCAACCAATAAAACACCTAATCAATCAGCCAGTCAAAAAGCATATAAACAAAAAAACAAAATAAATTAATAAGCAAACCAATCATTCAATAAATGAATGAAGCAATCAATCAATTATTTCGCTGCGTTAATGAATGAAGGGAACATTGAAGTCAAGATAACAGACCAAGGGGTCATTGGATCCAAGTTAATGAAGAAAGAGAACATTGAAGTCAAGATAACAGACCAAGGGGACATTGGATCCAAGTTAATGAAGAAAGGGAACATTGAAGTCAAGATAACAGACCAAGGGAACATTGAAGCCAAGTTGATGAATGATGTGAACATTAAAGTAAAGATAACAGAATAAGGGAACATTGGAGCCAAGTTAATGAACGAAGGGAACATTGAAATCAAGATAACAGACCAAGGGAACATTGCAGCCAAGTTAATGAACGAAACTAACATTAAAGTAAAGATAACAGACCAAGGGAACATTAGAGCCAAGTTAAGGAATGAAGGATACATTGGACCAATGGAGCACTGCAGTCAAATGATGGATCAAGGGAACATTGAAGTCAAGTGATTAACTAAGGGAGCACTGAAGTCAAAATAATAGATCAGGGGACATTGTAGTTAAGTTAATAGACCAATGAGTATTGCAGTCAAGTGATGGATACAAATAAGTATTACAGTCAAGTGATGGATACTAGGAGCATTGAAAATAATGGGCAGTCAAGTAGTGAATTAAGGAAGCACTGCAGCCAAGTGATGGACAAAGAGAACACTGTAGTCAAGTGATGGACAAAGAGAACACTGCAGTAAAGTGATGGACAAAGAAAACACTGAAGTCAAGTGATGGACAAAGAAAGCTCTGAAGCAAAACTAATTTGCCAATGGCACACAAAATGAAATGAGTAGACTAAGAGCTACCTGAAGTCAAGTTAGTAGTCCAAGAGCCATGTGGTTAAGTTAAGGAGCCAAAGTTAATAGATCAAGAGCGCTACTAGGTCCAAATTAATTGGCTAAGAGCTGCAGGAAGTCAAGTTAATGGGTCTAGGTAAGTTAATGTGCTAACAGATAAGTGAAGTCAAGTTAATTAATCAAGAACACTATTAAATTAATAGACCAAGGCCTGCAGGAAGTCAAGTTTATTGATTAATGGAAGCCTGAAGTCAAGTTAATGAACTAAGGGATGACTGAAGTCAAGTTAATGAACTAAGGAAACATTGAATGAAGCCAAGATAATGAACTAAAGAAACATTGAATAAAGCCAAGATAATGAATTTAAGAAACATTGAGGGATTTAAGATTTAGGAGCAACTGAATCCAAGTTAATAAACTAAGAAAACATTGAATGAAGTCAAGATAATGAACTAAGGAAACATTGAAGTCAAGCTATTAGATCAAGGGCCATGTGCAATTCAATGAATAGACTAAAGGCTATAAGAAATCAAGATAATGGATCAATGGAACATTGTAGTAAAGGTTTGTAGTTGACCAAGAGAACAGTAAAGTCAAGAGACTGTACCAAGAAAACATTGAAGATCAAGTTAATGGACAAGGGCTGCATGGAAGAAGGGCATGGGGGTGTACAGTGTCTCCCTGGTTGGGACTCCTGCTCCAGTCACTCAGACACCCATGTGATGATTTTATTTTGTAAATACCCTTGCTCGTGCACCAGATGTGGTGTTCTCGATGACCACGTTTCCACCATTGGGATCAATAGAAGTGAAAGCCAAGGGTCCCTTGGAAGACCTCTGAACTGTTAGACTTCCGGTGGACTCTCTCAGACCTGCAGGTAAGTTACACAAATTATTATAGCTTCATACAACAAACAAAGTTAAAATGGGAGTGTCCGCAGTTAAACTATTGTTTCCGTTTTACCATGGTACAAATACAACGACAACACCATATCTTACGATAAATTTGTCTTCACCAGGGGCTGAACATATTGAAAATAGCGAAGAATGATATCATATAAGTGATACACGAGTAGGAAAGAACATATCCACTGCAAATGAGTTTGTCATAAATGACAACTAAAGAGGGTTGAGCATGGGACTAGCATCCTCATCACGTAAAACCATTACTATTGAACCCACCACTGGAAATGCTCAGATACGTGCTTCCTGTAAAGAGACCAGCCATAGTGGTGGGCCTATGCTTCACCTAGAGCGGATAGACAAATCATAATTTAACGAAAGGAATGTCATTCCGGCGTTTATTACCGTTGCTGTTGTCCACTAAAAGGTTTTCAAGACCGAAGAATAAAGGTCGCTTGCTCTTGCAGTCGCCATGCACTGCACATGGAAAGTTTTTATTTTACCTCAAGTAGAAAAGAAACATATGCCTTGTGGCGGTTATGAACGCATTTTCTCCTGGTCAGAAAATCGAAACCACTCTGCCAGCCACTCCTAAACCCCACCCCAATCATCGATTCCCCCCCCCCCTCTTCTTCTTCCACAAGCGGTGGGAACTGCCGTAATTATGGGTTTTATAAGTATTCTTAACCCTCTGTATGGCAGAGGACTCTCCAACCCATGGATTTGCACAATTCACACTACCAAAAATCCTGCGTAGCATGGAATAGGTCCCAGCGTTTGAAATAAAGATCTAAAACTAATTCCCCCATATTTGATATGGTAATAACCAAGTAGACAACTGGATTTCTCAGGGATTAGAAAAATAAGCAAGTTATAAGTTTAGAAACCACCAACTCAGCCTTCGTACATTACAATCCAGTGTACTCTTTAAAAAATCACATCTATTTATCTCATAAACTTGGTGGACCGTCTCAGGTGTAACTTGTCACCATACAGTGTATTCTTGAATCAATTCAATCTATTTATCTCAGGTCTAACTTGTCACCGTACAGTGTATCCCTCAAATAACTACAACTGTTTCCATCATAAACTTGGTAGTCTGCCTGAGGCGTATCTCGTCACCGTATAGTTTATCCCTCAAATAACTACAACTGTTTCCATCATAAACTTGGTAGTCTGCCTGAGGCGTATCTCGTCACCGTACAGCGTATCCCTCAAATAACTACAACTGTTTCCATCATAAACTTGGTAGTCTGCCTGAGGCATATCTCGTCACTGTACAGTATAACCTTCAAATAACTACAGCTGTTTCCCACAACAAGGAGGAGAGGGCTCGAGACAGATGTAAAGGACACATGAAAGACGTTAATAGAGTTGGAATGGATGACCAAGAACAAGAGGATGTAGCGTGTATTTGTTGAAGACATGTGCTCCATAGGGACCTGAAAGGTTTTAACTGATTGATTTCTGAACATAAAACTTGTCACCTGTCTCAGGTGTATCTCGCTACCACAGTGTATTACTTAATTATACACATCTATTTCTCTCATACATTTGGCTGTCTATCTAAGAAGGGGCAGTGGTTGAGGCTAGTTATCTCATCATGTAAAATCAAATTGCTACAGAAAAGCTCAACTACAGGAGCATACATTTTACTTTGCGTAAGTTTGCTGCAACGAATAATATAAAGTTGTGATCGTTTGCTTCACAGGGAAGAAAATGCAAAAGAAGAAAGAAAAACCACATTATATTTTTATACTACTAGTAAAATAGAAACCTATTATCCAAAATACATAAGAAACAGACAATCACTAATTATTTGTTGGTGAAGAAGATACTTATTTTATATTCTGGCTTCTCTATAATTTCTTCAGAGTTTTTAAGGTGCAGCATACTGAACATGACTCCATTTCACATCCACGATATGCAACTGGAAACAAGCTGTGTTACAGTAGCACCATCAACGAGGTGGGGATCGACACCTCGATCCCCGTAGTGATGATCATGCTGAGTCACTACATCTAAGAAAACCCAGGATCTGAGGCATGTACCTAAGTGCATCATACCCAGACTGGGATGAAGATGCTGAGCAGCGCATGAGCTGCAGTGGTCAGCGACCCATAGCTGACTGCTAGCATCAGGGCCAGCTAACCATAGCTGCCAAGACCCTTCTACACCTCCACTGCAGCAGGGCAGTCTGGCTAAGGAGAAGGGATCGAAGAGGGAATGCTAACACGGTACTCAAAAAATGCTTGCTGAAGTCGGATGTGTTGGACCTAAAGGGGCAAATATCGCAGCCAAGCTGTAAACTACGACACAACGCATTGTGTTCTCTGGACTACATTCTGCTACTTACCCTTTCATGGTTTGGTAGTGAGAGATTGAGAACGAACGAAGAAGAAGTAGAAGATACCCAGACTGAAGACCTTCACAAAACAGATGTCTTTGACGTGTAGGCTACTTTGTGTTAGATGGTCAGATGTGGTAGTAGTTCCTGTCCTGGAGGACAGGGGCGACCGACCCCAACCAGGTACGTCCACAGGTGGCGGATAGTGGGGCGACCGACCCCAACCAGGCACATCCACAGGTGACGGATAGTGGGGGGACCCACCCCAACCAGGCACGTCCACAGGTGGCGGATAGCGGAACGACCGACCCCAACCAGGCACGTCCACAGGTGGCGGATAGTGGAACGACCGACCCCAACCAGGCACGTCCACAGGTGGCGGATAGCGGAACGACTGACCCCAACCAGGCACGTCCACAGGTGGCGGATAGCGGAACGACTGACCCCAACCAGGCACATCCACAGGTGGCGGATAGCGGAACGACTGACCCCAACCAGGCACGTCCACAGGTGGCGGATAGTGGAACGACTGACCCCAACCAGGCACGTCCACAGGTGGCGCATAGTGGAACGACCTCCAGATATGGAGCGTCAGCTGCGATATAAGCCAGGTATAATAACTGGACGAATAAGCAGTCGTGGACCAAACGGCGGTATATTCCAGCAGGATGAGGTGGGACAACAGGTGGCACTGCTTTCCACACTGAAATACCCCATGTGTCCTATGACGGGTACACCAAGCGGGTAAGAGCCGCTATATGCTCTAGCCAGGGGAAGGAAACCACGGTAGACAAACCAACTTGCAGGTACCATCGGGAGATGGAAAGGCTATGAGAGACAACCCAAAACAGAAAACTCAACCCGACCTGTTGAAGACGGAGTGTGTCAGCTACGGCGCAGGAACCGGGAAAAATCAGGACACACACGCATCAACAGGATATGGTCATGCGACAGTCTACCCTATCGTCATGGTGTCGCTCCTACAAGTTACAACCGGGGAGGAGCGGTGCCAGGCCCCTAGCCTCGAGGGGACCCACCCAAGCAACCGGTGCCTCTGCTAACCTAGTGTTCAGGGGGAGGCAGAGTAGTGCGACTGATCAACAAACAAGGAACCTAAAAGTGGTACAATGGAATGCAGAGGGCGTGAGAAACAAGAAACCCAAACTGCAAGAATTTCTCAAGGAAAACGAAATAGACATCATTTGTATTCAGGAAACACATCTAAAAGAAACTCACAAATTTTCCATCAGAGGATATGAATGTTTCTGCCAAGATTGGGAAAAAAGATCCAAAGGAGGAATAATAACACTAGTAAAATATTCTATACCAGCAGTAGAAAAAAATAGATCTGGACCAGATGAATTTTAATACATCACAGTAAAGATAATCCTACCCAGTGGAGACTCAATGATAACAAACTGCTATAGTCCACCAGCCACAGCTCTGGTAATACACAAAGTCAAAATAGAAGAATCGAGACACCTCATAGTGGATGATTTTAACAGTTACTCCCCAAGCTGGGGCTACGAAACAATGGACCAGAGAGGCGAGGAGGTAGAAGATGATAGAAAACAAACTCATCCTAATAAATAGGCCAGACGATAGGTACACATTTTACTCCAAAATATGGAAAAAAATGAGTACTCCAGACCTTGCGATGGCAACGGACGACCTTCACCGACTAATAGTAAGAACAGTCAACAGCCAACTGGGTGGAAGCGATCATGTCCCAATAACTTTAGAAATATGCAACATGGGACAAACAGAGATAACAGATATGCACCCAAGTTGGAAAATTTAAAGAGCAAACTGGACCATATTTAGAGAAAATATAAATGACGGAGGCTTTCATCCAGGCAGCAAAGAAATCAATTCCACGTGGAAAACGGAAAAATGATAAACCCTATTGGAGCAATAAACTAGGGAAAATGCACAAAGAACTAAGTGAGGCAAGAGATACCATGGAAAAAAAATCCTTCCCCAGAAAACATAGGGAAACACAGCAAAACTAAAAACACATTCATAGAGCAAAAGAAGGAAGAGATCCAAAGAAGTTGGCATGAAAAGATTGAAAGCCTCAACATGGACAGGGATACAAGTAAACTGGAACCTGACAAGAGCCTTAAATGAGGAAACCAGAGGAAGCCATGGGAAGATGGCCATTAAGGAAAATGAGAAACATCATACAGGGAAAATGGCAGAAAACATCCTAGCTGAATTTTTCAGAGATGAGAGTACCACAACATTGACACGAAAACGCAAACTAGAAGTAAAAAAATAGATAAAAGAGAACCTGAAGACACAGAATGCGGATCCCTGCATGAAGTCATCATTCAAAATGATAGAGTTAAACACTGCTATTCAGAAACTGAAAAACAACAAAAAAACCAGGAAAAGATGGTATCACAAATGAAATGATTAAAAACCTAGACCAAGGGTCAAGAAGAAAACTCCTGAAAATTTTCAATCAATCATGGAGCACAGGTAAGATCCAAGACCAGTGGCAGGAGCCTATCATTATCCCCATCAGAAAACCAAAAAAGGACAAGACAAGCAAGGAAAGCTATAGGCCAATAAGCCTGCTCAGCTGTGTTGGAAAAGTCATGGAAAAAATGGTAAACGCAAGACTAATTAAACATCTGGAAAAAAACCATCTCCTACTCAATTCACAGTCAGCCTTTAGGAAAAACCGCAACACAGAAGACCAACTAGTGTACCTAACCCAAGAAATAGAAAATGCATTCCAAGGTAAGAAAAAATTACTTGCGGTCTTTGTGGATATGGCAAAAGCTTTTGACAAGGTATGGAGAGAAGGACTCCTGCTAAAACTATTAAACAACAAAATAGAAGGGAGAATGTACAGATGGATACAAGACTTCCTCCGATACAGAACAGCAAGAGTCAGATTAGATGGATCACTGAGCCATAGAATAACTCTCCAACAAGGCGTACCCCAAGGAGGAGTCATCTCTCCTACCCTCTTTATCCTGTTCATAAATGACATAGGAAGAAAACTCCCAAAGAAAGTATCCAGTGCCCTACACGCTGACGACTTCACAATGTGGAGTGCTGCAGAAAAACTACCAACAGCTGAAAATAGAATGCAGACAGCACTGGACACTGTTGGAAAATGGGTTACAGATTGGGGATTGCAGATTAACATCTCAAAGACAGTTACAACATGCTTCTCACTGTCCAACACCAAGGAAGTAACAAAACTTATTCTAAATGGCAAAGAGCTTGTACAAGAAAATTCCCCAGTGTATCTCGGAGTTAAAATGGACAAGAGACTCACATGGAGGGAACACATACAGGAGATAGAACAAAAAGCAACCAGAAAACTATCCCTCATGAAGAAGTTGGCCAGAACAAGCTGGGGTGCAAATAGCAACATCCTCAAAAATGTATACACCGGCACAGTCAGGCCAGTACTTGAATACGGCATGACAGCCTGGACCACAGCATCAAAAACAAACACGGAACGCCTAACCAAAATTCAAAATTCAGGCTTAAGGATAATAACAGGAGGAATGAAGACTACACCAATCCAGAAAATGGAAACATACACAAATATAATACCCCTAAATACTAGACGAGAGGAAAGAGTGCTGACACATAGTGAAAAGATGCTACGCATGCCTGATCATACCATACATATCAAACTAAAACACCCAGTTAAAAATAGGCTCAAGAGAACCAGCTTCATCCATATATCAAACCACCTACACCAAAAATATGGAGATCTAATTCCCAACCAACCTGCAGAAATAGAAATGCTTATTAACTATGAAGAGCCAAGCTGCAACATAAACAACATCGAATTAAGTACAGAGATCCCAGGAATAAGAAGAAAAGACCAACACAGTGTCTACGAGCTGAAAATTTTAGCACAAATAATGATTGAGGAGAAATATAATACCAAGGAATGGACACAGGTGTACACAGAGGGTTCAGCAGAGGGGTCAGTCCGAAACGAGGGAGGAGGCATATTCATAAGACACAAAAGAGGAAATATAACAGAAGAGGCCCTCCCAACAGGAAAGTTGTCCACAAACCTTAGAGCAGAATCGATGGCCCTCCTGCGAGCACAGAATATACTTCAAACAGAAAGGCAACCTCCAACAAAAATAGCTGTATTCACGGACTGCAGAGAACTATTAGAGACAATACAAAAAACAAACAACGAACCACTGTTATCAGAGATCAGAGCAGAACTGGGAAAACTCCAGAGATCCTCAACAATAACGCTCCAGTGGCTACCTTCCCATTGCGGAATCATGGGAAACGAGAGAGCTGATGCTCTGGCAAAAGAGGGCAGCAAAAAGGCACAATTTAATCATCGAGTACCATACAGAGAAATCAAGAACATCATCAGAAATCAGTATATACACCAATGGAGAGAAGACAGAAACATAAGCAGTAAGCCAGACCCAATTCACCAACTCAAAAGAAATCAACAAACTACCTTATTTCGCCTGAGAACTGGACACTGCAGACTACTAGAACATCTTTACCGACTGAAGATCTCACACACTGATGAGTACCTATTTGGAACAGGATGCCAGAACCCTGAGCATATTCTACAGGAATGCCCAATCTATAGGGAAATGAGATGCCAGACCTGGCCAGAGGGTGCGGAGCTGAGACAAAAGCTGTGGGGCAGCCGCTCTGACCTGGTGAAGACTACAGACTTCATCATGGCAACTGGCCTACAGATATAGCATGACCAGAAGATCCTGAACGCAAAGAAGAAAGAAGAAGTCCTTTCAGTCACGACTGACTATAGGACGATACGACCTTGGAGTGGTACCTCTACTGAGGTTTTGATTTTCTTTCACCTTGTGGTGTTGAGGTTTGACTTCTTCGTGTTGCAAAAGCTTCTTTTTATCCAGCATGAGGTGGCTCTTCGGGGTACATCTCCACTTGGATCGGTCTGCAGCTATATCTTCACAAGATTCCAGACTCATGTCCAGTGCTTTCATGTCATGCTTACACACATCTTTGAACCTCAGTTGTAGTCGGCCAACTGTTCTTTTGTCAATCACCAACTTTCCATATAGGATATCTTTGTGAATATGAACATCTGAACTGCGATGAACATGACCAAACCATCGCAGTCCTCGAAGCTTAAGTAGAGTGTACCAGTGCAATTCTATCCCTCCGTGTAATTCCAATAAGGGATCGCAGACGCCGTTAGATGTGATAACAAACAGACAGGTATATCAGTCCCTGACAATAGCATTGCAGCTGGAGAAGCAAAGAAAGTACCGGTAGATAGGGCGCCACATACGGACGAAACCTTGACAACAATTCCAGACGTGCTGAGTTTGAGCTTGCGGGAACAGAAAACAATGTGTGTGTGAATGTGTGTGTTTGTGTTGGTGTGTCTGTGTGTGTGTAGGGAGGAAGGAGGGGGGGGGGGGAGGACATCCCATGAAGATAGGCACACAAGCAGGCTGCTGCAACTTTATTTTCATAGGCAAAGCTTAAGAAAGAAACAAAAATAGGAAAACGTGTAGGGCATCCCGCAACCTTGTGTCCCAGGAAGAGCCACAAGTATTAAGTATCCATTTTGAATATGATGAGATTTGGTAAGTTGCCCTTGAATTATTGTTTTCAGAGTGCACAAAAGAGTAATCATACTCACTGTAGGCATTCAACAACAACAACAGCAGCGCAAGGAAATACTTGGTAGGCCAGAATACTTTTGGGGCATTCTGCGGGTGGAGGAATGGTTTTGGGTACTAGTCTCTTGATGAAATGGGCACTGAGTCTAATCCTAAATGACACCTAGTTTTTTTCTTCTATCGAGTGAAAAATAAAAAAAAGCTATGCTGTAAACTGTGCGGCGATTTGAATGGCAAGCGACCTTTATTAATGAGTCCTATAAATTCTTCTGGATGATTCCACCAATGAGAATAAAGTTGGTTTACAAAAATTTGTTATACAGCTGGTCGATTCATATAACTTTTCGCTTCCATGTAGCAAGGTGCATTTATCGCCGAGAAGACCTGTGGTCGATTATGTAGTTTCTTCACTCTGTTGTTGTTGTTTAATACCCACGATGCGTATTTTTACTATTTGTTGCATCCTCAAAGGAGTGTTAATTGGCGAGTTGCAGTAGCGATCCTCACATCCCGAGCGTGCTGATGAAGGTAGACCGGGGTTCTTCAGGCTGGCGTGTTATGCTTTGCTTCATATGCATGTCGTTCACTAGAACAGAGATCATGTGTTTTGATTTCGTTGTTTAGTGTAAATTTTTTCCAGAATGCAAAAATACTTGCCTATATGGTTGTAGTGGCTACCAGCATGCTTCATTTGTGATTCTTTGTGTCTGCTTATTTGTTTATCATTCTTTATTTAAGATTCTTTGTTTAAGAAATCTCTTTAGGTTTCATTGTTTAGGATTATCTGCTTACAAATTTTGTTTAAGATTATCTATTTACAATATTTAAAGGATTATCTGTTTGTGATTCTCTGTTTATGATTAACTGTTCATGATTCTTTGTGTATGATGCTCTGTTTATGATTATCTGTTTATGATTAACTGTTTATGATACTCTGTTTATTTATTACGATTCTTTTGATGATTCTCTGTTTATGATTATTTGATTCTTGAGAACTTTAGTGACAAAGGGTCTTGATTTCCCAACCATATAAAATCCGACATAAATGACAAAACACATTATTGAGCAAGTTGGTATAATGTTGATATTTCAGTTATCTTATTTGGCATCCCTCTTTTGTAGTTCTTTTTATAGATTACTTCAATTGTAGTGTGTCTATGTCCTATTTCCATGACCATGTATTTCAGTGATTGGTGCTGTTCCTTCTTCCTCGGTAAGGACCAAATGCAGGGAGCTAACAACCTGATCATGTCAAACATGTTGTTTTAGAAAATAGAATTGTTATGAGTGCATTGACTGTTTTGACTCGGGCTTCTTGTACAGAGCATGTATAGGTGTGGACTTATGCTCCATAGGGTGCAACTTACAGGAGAAGAGGAAGAAGCAACATGATTTCCCATGTACGTGCCTCGTTCAAACAACATTCAATTTCAATCAAAATACCTCAATACATTTAACAATGGCATACCTGATAATTCAAAAAACAATATTTACGCCAATCTATACACATCATAATATTAATGGCATGGGTGTGGTGTGGAACGATTATAAACAAAATGACGAAAGGAAAGCACAACTAATCAACTACCACTATTATTTAAAGCAGAGCATATATAAAACAAATATATTTAAACATAAAGCTGTCAGATTGAGCATAGGTCCCGACACTGCATTTGGATTACCCAGACCACCATTTAGGAAAGCCCGATTCCAGCCATTTGCAGTTCGATTTTGAAGCAATGTTTTTACATGATGAGGTTGTTAGCCCTAGCTTAACTCTCTTCAGCCACTGTTTGCAACATGATTGAAATAAACACGGTTATATTCTGTTTATTCCGAGAGTCACTTAAGTGAATCTTTAGATTAGCTCTCAGATAATAGAGCCATAAATGAATTATGTATTCGCGTCCCTATTTCCACCTCCATCCCTCTCTAACCACATTGTTTAGATCGCGAATATGAAAGACCGTAGTAAATCGTATAGCCAACAACAGCTGAAATACAAGCAAGGTTAAAATGAAGTTTGGCATGAGAACGGTAACAGACGTTGACTAACGCTTCCACCAAAGTTGGTCATTATCAATAACTGGACACAGACTTAAAAGTGAATCAACGTATATCATCAAGTACCTGGCAAAGAAACAATCGCAGTGAAATTGTTTAACACATATAAGTGTTCACAGATGTCTACAGAAATTACATTTCTCAATGTACCAAGTGGAATCACAATTGGATGTTTTTAACATTATTTTCCCACAAGTATTAGAATTAATGAAATTACCGTTATGTGTTGGTGATTTTGAACAGGAATTCTTGCCAAATGAGGGCTATACTTCTCAAAATAATCCAAGGGATACGTTTACTTTTCAGTTGAAGTGGAAAAACAATTATTACTGTATATCCACTCAAAATAATCCAAGGGCTACGTTCACTTTTCAGTTAAGTGGGAAAACAATTATTGCTTCTAATATTCAAACAGCTTCTTTTTAATTTTGGTGAGTTTTCCTGCGCCAAGTGTATCACATCAGTTATAGGAGATATTTTTTTAGTCAGAGAGTGGTGAATGCTTTGAATGCACTGTCACCTGAGATAGTCGAGGTGTGGTCAATTCAAGAATATATTGGATGCGCATAGTTTTTAGATCAAGTGAAGTAAAATAAACTAGTTGTATACAGACGCTACAGAAACTTCTAAACTGGTATAAAGACGTTAAGTTAAGTTGGTGTAAGCTTGTGTTGTTGTAGCATTTATGTTATGGTATCTATCCATCTAACATACCATTTTCTTGTAACCAGATCTTCTTGTGTTAAATACGGGTGCGGCGGTAGTTGGGTATTAACTTAACTTAACTTAACGTCTTTATACTGGTTTAGAAGACCCTGCAGAGTCTGTATACAACCAGTTACATTTACATCACCTTGCTCTAAAAGCTATGCGCATCCAGTTTATTCTTAAATGCATTAACTGTCCCTGCCTCCACTATCTCCCCTGGCAATGCATTCCAAGCAGACACCACTCTCTGACTAAAAAAATATTTCCTAATATCTAACCTGGACCTCTCTTTAGTCAGCTTGTAGCTATGCCCCCGTGTTATTGTAGGTGGCTGTATTTTAAAAAACTTGTTATAGTCTAATTTATTGATTCCTCTGATCATCTTATAAACCTGTATTAAGTCACCACGAATTCTTCTCTCTTCGAGACACTGTAGGCCGGTTTTTCTGAGTCGTTCCTCATAACTGTAATTCTGGAATCCCACTATCATCTTTGTCGCTCTTTTTTGTATTCTTTCTAGCATGTTTATGTCCCCTCTATGATAAGGACTCCACACCTGTACACAGTATTGCCACGAGATGACAGAACCCTCTTACTTTCTGCCATGGTGTGTATTCAGCACAAGGGCTAGTTCTCACAATATTTATAATATAATTTTTCATTCTCTCTTCTATGATATTTATGGCTTTTTTTCTGACATTTCAGTCATTTTGAAGTTGAATTCTCGCCAAATGATTGGCTTTTATCCTATAAATCTCAAAATAGGACAAGGTCCACGTTCACTTTTAAAATTTAACGCTTTTTTCAGACATTTCATTTTACAATCCACCATTTTCCTCTCCTGTGCACTGGCATGGGCCAAATCTGACACTGGTAGCAAAATGTTAGTATAAATATACTGTTTATCAGTTGTTGTTGGGCTAACAAGCTGATGTTTGAGTGCTTAAGTAGTAGTGACAGTTGGTCAGCTATGACAGAGACTTTCTGGTATTTAGTTTCAATTTCTCTATCAGATCTTCCATCTTATTTTAAAATTCTTCCTGGAACTATTGGACATATTCCAGTTTGGTATTATTGACATGTATGCTGTGGACCTAATGGTCCGTTGACATGTAAGCCTATGCTAAGTGGACCTAATGTTCTGTTGACATGTAAGCCTATGCTGAGTGGACCTAATATTCTGTTGACATGTGAGCCTATGCTAAGTAGACATAATGTTCTGTTGACGTGTATGCTAAGTGGACCTAATGTTCTGTTGACATGTAAGTCTATGCTGAGTGGACCTAATGTTCTGTTGACATGTGGGCCTATGCTAAGTAAACCTAATGTTCTGTTGACATGTATGCTAAGTGGACCTAATGTTCTGTTGACATGTATGCTAAGTGGACTTAATGTTCTGCTTATTCTCCAGGTTACTGCCAATGAAGTGTTGATCTTCATATTGTATCCCTCACATGCCGTTAATTTGGTGAAATAAAAAAAAATGTTTAACCAAAATGTGAATATTGTGATAAGTGAAAATAATACAAAAATATAGATTATAGTTATGTGGACTCCCGGTTCGATCTTTAGGTGTTTCTTGACCCCATCCACCTGAGATCAATGGTAAATAGCCGCTTCTCTCTTACTATTTCTTGTAACATGGGACAAACTATTTATAAAAGACAACTCACACATTTCAAATTTTCTATGTAACCCAATTGAAACGAAGTTAGGGGATGCGTGGTGGCGAAGTGTGTAGTGGCATGGCTTACAACACAAATCGGTTTGTGATAGCATTCATAAAACAGCAAGGTTGTGTCATTTTAAAAATTCATACTGAAATTGCATTCATTGAGCTGCTTTTAGTGCAACAAAATCCCCATTATAATTCAAGGCGAACAAGGGAAAAAACGTAATTAACGATGACTCAATTAAACATACCCTATCCACATCCTTCAATAACAGTATGAACAATAAAAAAAAAAACCATTTGTTTCTTTCTTCTTCTTCTTTTCTGAGTTATTTATTATTCTATTCATTGTATTTTATATATGAGGTATTATTTCTAGATTTTATAATGAAGATCAAAAGATACTCACCCCCAATTAGCAAGTGTGTGACGTGTGTAAATGGTGAGATGGGGTATGTATCATCATGACTGGAGTCTTCTAGCCAAGATGGGGCTTAAAATAATGCATGTTCACACAAGAGAGAGAGACTGAGAGATAGAGAGAGAGAGAGGCCTGAGTATTGTCTGGGCCTGAATGTGGAGACAATAATAGCAACACTGTAACCTACCAGACATGTCATGTGAGGTTACTGAGGAAAGTTGAGTATGTGGCTGGCTACTATATATACAAATAGTTGCCCTTGCGACCTGGAGTCACTTGAAACTTGCGTGATTAGATCGCCCACCATTTCTATTCATTGCTTTAAGAGGTGAGTGTCCTACCTCTCGAGAACGTCACTCACTGTGCTAGAAATGTGCTGTAGACATGTTGCTAACCGACAGGATGCAATCTCTCCAAAGCGACGTGTTAGTCCATTATTATTGGCCTGTGTGCACATTTCACTTCCACACCAAACTGGCACTGTCAGCAAGCAGGATGAAGGACGCCAATCTCGCGAAGTGTGCATTAGACTGGAAATACGACACAGGGTAACTGAAATACTATTGCAAATAGCCGAAGACCATGCCAAGATAATGAAAGGGAAAAATGCCACAAAATGAAATGGAAAACCACAACACATTTCAGTGGACACAAGTGTCCATTCTAGTCAAATTCATGGCCTGGATGCATCCATAATGGACTAAAACACGAGAACAAGACTAGACTGCGGCTGGTTAGACGCCATCTTAGTGTGTCTCCATATATACAAATAGTTCAGCAGGTATAGACAAAGCCACATTTGATGACTTGACATGTATTTGTTGAAGACCTATGTTCCACAAGGAACTGAAAAAGTTTTGATTGATTGACATTGATGTGAGAGCGGGTTGACCGAGTAGTTTGTATAGTTGGTCATATGTTGAAAACCAACCCCAGCAAAGCAGAAGTTTATTTTGGTAATACTCTAACCTAACCTGCACACTGTTGTGACTGCAGTTGGTCTTTATACAGCGTCTTTATAAATCCCACTAGCTGAAGGCAACGATAGTATTGTTTAAAAATAGTGTATACTGTGTTCTTACAAGGAAACCTCAGACGGTAGAATCCGCTGTCGCATTGCCCTCTATCTTACAAATGGCCGCAGCCTGATTCGTATTTTGTGTTAAGTCTATGTCTATGTCAAACACTGCAAGGCTCCACAGTAAGCTGACAACTAAGGGGAATAACTAACTCTCACGGAACTATCTTAACTTTAGGTCACTCTTACTCCCTCCGCCCTTCCCCTACAAAAAACGGATAACTAGCAAGATAAAGTCTTCAACACTTCATATGCTTGAACAGCACCTGGTATATATATATAAAAGCACCGGGAAGAGCAGAAGGGTCTCACCCTGGTTGCACTTTGGTTGGGCTAGTAGAAACTAGTGAGGCAAACATCTAAGCAAAAAAAAAAAACCAAAACCGGGAAGAGCAGAAGGGTCTCACCCTAGGGGCCACTCTTCCCCTTCTCTCTCCTCTTACCTCCCCCTGTTTCATTTGACTCTGTCCTACAGTCACACTCTTGCCCAACTTTCCCTCATGGTGAGGCCCTTCCATTGCACTTTGGTTGGGCTAGCTTCTGAGGGCGCACAAACCTAGCATAGGTACATACAGACGCACACATGCATCCAAGCACTGGTTTATGCGTCCTGATATCGCCCAATGGACTACGGTCTGGGGTGGAAAATGCGCGCCTCCGCCAGTTGAAACTAGTGAGGCAAACATCTAAGCAAAAAAAAAAAAAAAAAGGAAGATAAAGTCTTCAAAACTTCATATGCTTCAACAGCAACTGGTATATACAGAGAATTATATATATATATATAAATATGTAAAAGTATTTAAATTACCGCACCACAAATCTATTGTATTTAATCGCACAATTTCCCCTATTGCAGGACATCCTTTTCATCGAGGACTATAACTGACTTCTAGATCCTAAACAAAATATCCCATGTGTTAAGGTGAGGGTCCAGGCCAGGGACAAATTAATTGCACCTGGTGTGCAATGAAGTGCAACTAGATAATTGTGGCCACTCACTTTCAACTCTCACTCCATTTCACTGCCCATGTTTTACTTGCTGCTATCCAAGCACAGTACAGTTAACATAGGTAACACCAAGGAGCACAATACAACAGTTAGTTGAATTTCCTATGAAGACTTGGAGTTACAGAGTTCATTACACAGATACTTAATTTTATAGCCGTGCAAGTTTGAGGGGTTGAACATAGCCAAGGGACCTTCAGAGGTCCTAGACTCATACCCAAGAAGATAAGATGAGACTTTAAAATATTTATAGATGTGCAAACTTGTAAACATTATTATTACTATTATTATTATATTTTGCTTGCTATCACTTTTCTCTAAGTACCATAAGCATATGCATATTTTGCTTATTAATACACCCGTAGGCGAGGATTTATATGCCATCAAATTTATCCTCATGCAGGTCACTGAATAATTGTAGGTTGAGACTGCATAACAGAAAAGCAAAAAAACTAATTAGTAGATTGGAAGCAAATATATTTTAAAAATAAAACTACTATAGTTACTGGGTTTATTTGTATTGCTAAATTATAGGGCTGAGAAATTAAGGTCATTTACCCCTACAGTTGCCACAGAATGTAATGCTGTTTTTAGTTTACGCAGATAGAAAAACAACCTACGCTTTACTGCGGTTACGAATTCATGACAGATTGGTCAAGAGACCTATGTACTAAGAGCTCAGCCACCTGCTCCTCATTAGCAAATATAAATAACATTCATATTAAAACAAACAAGACTAACTGGCTTATATATACGTAGGTGCTGAAAGCAATGAAAATAGAACAGATTATATCAGTGAATGAATGTTCTTTTAAAAGGCATGCAAAAGCGAAATGAAGGGAATATATTAAAAAGTTTAATCATATTTTGAACTTGTTCTTACCCACCAGCTTAACAGAATAATCCCAAAAGAAAGAACCACGTTGCGACTTAACAAAATTGCGACAGAAATAAAACAGCTTATAAAAACAATTAAATTTACTGTGTTTATTCCAACTGTAGAGGCCCACTATGAAAATGTATAAGACTGAAGAATAAAGGTCGCTTGTCCCTGTACTGTACAGGTTAGATTTCTGTTTTACCTCCAATAGAAAAAAAATAGCGTGTGCCTAAGTCGAGGTTTTGAACGGATGTACTTGTTGGTCAGTATATAAACCGTTTGGCCAGTCGTTCCTTTTACTGGCAGAAATTTTGTGATTTGTCTACAAAGTCTTATCAAATATGTCTTCGTTGCTTACTTCGTATTAGATGGTCATTGGTAATAACATCGGGTTGGGTTTTATTAGAAAAACATCATCCTCACTGTATGCAAACTGGGACTGCATTTTAATCTCGTGTCCATAGATGTTTGGTGAGATGGGCCCTAAAGAATACGACAACAATCAATACAGAGGGAGATTGACGAGAAGAAGTATAGATAGATAAGAATAGGATTGGATGCGCATAGTTTTTAGATCAAGTGAAGCACAGTAGCGGTTTGGGTGGACCTGGAAAAGGCATTTGACAAAGTCTGGAAAGACGGACTTAGAGTCAAGCTAAGGAGAAGTGAAGTTTGTGGGAGAATATACAAGTGGATCAACCACTACCTCAAACAAAGAACGGCCAGAGTCCAAGTACATGGGCAGATGAGCAAAAAGGTGACACTCGAGCAGGAAGTACCACAAGGGGGAATAGTCACCCACACTCTTCCTGGTGTATATAAACGACATTACAGAGAATATACCAAGAAGAGTCCATAGCTCAATGTTTGCAGACGATCTGGCTATGTGGACCTCTGAAAAGAATCTCACCATAGCAAGAAATCGGATGCAGCAGGCCCTAACATCGCTGGAAGAGTGGGCGAACTCATGGCTGGTCAAAATAAACGATGAGAAAATCACATGTACAATATTCTCGCTTTCAATCAAACCCCAAAATACCAAATTAAGTTTAAATGGCAAATTTCTGCAGCCAAACGACAACCCAAACTATCTGGGAGTCACATTTGATCGGCGCATGACATGGAAAAGTCAGATCGAGAGAAACCGAATGAGAGCCAGAGAAAGAATGGCAATCATGAGGAAACTTGCTGGCACAAGCTGGGGAGCAGACAAAAGCATACTAAAGAAACTGTACACTGGAAGAGTGAGACCAGTTCTCGAGTATGGCATTGCGGCATGGACAACAGCAGCAAAGGCGAACTTCGATAAAGTTAGCAAACTTCAAAACCAAGCCATGAGAGTTATAACAGGAGGCATGAAGTCAACGCCAATTGTAGAACTTGAAAAGATTACAAAACTGCAATCCATGACCGATAGAAGAGACTGCAAAGCCCAGCTGCAGTCATAGAAACTCCAAAGACTGACTGACCATCCAATGCACCAGAGACTAAACAATTTGGGAAATGGGAAACTAAAGCGGAGAAACTTTGCAGAAATAGCCAAAGCAAAGATGCACGAAGATCCCATAAACGCACTAACAACACCAAAGCCCATCACTACTGTACGAAAATCTACCTGGAGGCAGGATATATTTCCAGAGGTGGTAGAAAATATACCAGGTATTGGAAACAAAAACTGCCAGACTGAAAAAGAAAGAGATATACTACCCTAAGCTTTCTATCGAAAAACTACCCAAGCATGGACTGGACCCATGCATACACCGACGGTTCTGTAACAAACACTACACAGAATGGAGGGGCAGGAGCATTCCTGAACCTACCAAATGGCAGAAAAATAACACTTTCATTCGCTACTGGTAAGTACACAAGCAATTTCAGAGCGGAGGCAGAGGCACTGAGGGCGGCAGTGGAAGAAATGGTGACACATAAAGAAAATGAAAGCTATACAGTCCTGCTTACAGATACTCTCGCCGTAGTCACAGCGCTAAAAAGCCAGAAAAACACTGAGCTTAATGACTTAAGAGCAGCACTCTGTCAACTATGCCATCAGTCCGCACCAACAAGGGTAGTGGTACAGTGGGTCCCATCACACTGCAACATCCAAGGCAACGAGGAGGCAGACAGACTGGCAAAAGAAGGTGCAAGACTACCACAAACAGATACTAGTATGATGTACGAAGAGAAAAAACGGCTTATCAAAGCCAGATACATGACCAAATGGGAAACCGAACATACTGGTTACACCAAAAACGATGCCTATTACCAGTTGAACAGAAGAGAGCAGGTCGTTGTCTTCAGACTTCGCACTGGCCACAAAAGACTGAGGTACCATCTATTCAACAAATTGAAGATAGGTGGAACCGACGAATGCCTGTGTGGTACCGGGAAAATGACCGCTGAACATCTGCTGCAGAACTGCCCGACATACGAGGATCAGAGAGAGCAGATGTGGCCATCACCAGTGGAAGCACAAGACAAGCTCTATGGCAGTGTCGACAGCCTCAGGATGACCGCCGCTTTTTTCGAAAAAAATAATGGTTACTGTCTGACTGCGTACGAAGAAGAAGAAGAAGAAGAAGATCAAGTGAAGCAGAAAAAACTGGTTGTGTAACAGACTCTGCAGAGCCTTTTAAACCAGGATAAAGTCGTTAAGGTAAGTTAAGGACACACCATGAGAAAGACGGCAGTATAACCAGACATGAGCTGGATTGAAATCAACAGGGAAAGAGATGAGTGGTGAGGTCAAGAAACAAGTGTGGCAAGTGTACCTGGGACCCTGTGGACAGACCTCAATAGTACGGCTCAAAATAGGAAAAGCGGAACATCTATTGCGGCCCTATATTCCAAAGGGAATCGGATGGATGAATTATGATGTCCCCCAGGCATGTTGCGAAAGGCTACTAAATAGTACTAACAAAGGTTGTGCATGGAGTTAGCAACCTCGCCATGTGAAACAAACTATTACAGACAGTGTCGAATGTAGGTATAAGCTAAACAAACTACATCTTAGGCCTCACAATCCCCAAGGGCCTGAAATAAATGGCTATCATTTTTTGGGGGAGTCTTTAATAATGTTATGTAAATTGCTGTTGGGGATGGAGTGTTAGAAACTTCATTGTATGAGGCCACAGCTTATTCATGCTTGTCCCCTTCCTTTCCTAACAGTAAGTCATTTACATCTTGGATGAGACTGGAGTGCCCTACCACTATGTATATACTGACATACATACATATATATCTCCAAAGATATTCTCTATGGACAGCTGGCCGACCACAGCTGCGGTTCAAAGACGCATGTGAGCGAGACATGAAAGCTCTGGATATTGATCTAACACCTTGGGAAGGCATAGCAGTAGACCGATCCAATTGGAGATACACCCTGCAGAGCCACCACAGAATGGGTGAAAATAAGCTCATGCAACACAGGGAAGTGAAGAGACAACGCTCAAAGGAAAAGCAAAAACTCAGTAGAGAGTTGCTACTCCAAGGTCGCATCAACATATAGTCAGACGTGACTGAAAAGGGACAAAGGGACCGCTACTGCTACTCCTACTACTACTACAACTACATACAAATATGTTGTAAGCCTTTAACGAAACGGCTTCTGCACATATAATTTTTCTGATTTGGTAAATGCTTTATTTCTTGTATTAATAAAAGAAACCATGATCACTTATTATACTAGTATTTTGTATTTAGATTTATATGTTAATGTATGATAAAACTATTTGATAAATTACATTTAAGTATTGTTTCCAATTGATATACTATATTATAATGTGTGATAGAGAACACTGCAACCAAATGACAAGTATGTATTGAGCGAATACATTAATTTGAAAATAATTAATATTTTTCACTTTAAATTCCTTACTATTTCCACAAAAAAATGGTCATATGTGTTTTAAAGTATTTTAAGACCTTCTGGTGTATTTTTTTAACAAAAGGCTTCCAAGCTCTATATGGCTGAGTGTCTCATCAAGTTTTAATTCAGCAATGGTTTCAGAAACCAATACTGCAAAAAATTTGTAAAGTGCTTTGGTGTAATGCTTCCCATAAGGAGACATCAACAGCAGTAGTCCTATTCTTCACATTGAGCAAAATGGAGAAGGACAGAAACATTATTTTCTATGTACTAACTTGAACTGGAATTTTAAACATATAAGCACTGGAGCTGAAGTAGCCATTTTCTAAAAAAGAGAACGTGATTTCAAATGAACCGAAGCACAGGGGACCTTAGAGAGACAGTGAAAGAGAGGCAGACGTAAGACAAAATTGTTAAGAACCAGAGAATCCAAAATGAAAATCATGAACTAGATGGCTGCAGTCCGGGCTGAGTGGAGGGAGTTTGTTGCTGCCCTAAAAGACACCACCAGATCGCTTTGTGAATCATTAACCAATGATCTAAGAAGAAGCACTGGTTTAGGCAAATCAACTCATTCCATTCTCTGGACTACATTCTGCTACTTAAGGCCTTTCAGTGTTTGGTAGTGGGAGATTGAGAATGAATGAAGCCAAGCCAAGCCATTCTTTTTTTTTTGATCAATCCAACTGTTGTAGGCGATCAAGTTTTCCACAACTTCATGTCTTTACATTGACTCTGTTCAAGCCACGATGTTGCAAAGTCTAGGACAGGGGTTCCCAACCTGTGGTACATCTATCCCTAGAGGTACATTCAGACTTCTCAAGGGATACTCAGGGGACTGAGAGTATAACCATAGTGTATCTTACTGTACAGTGTAACAATCTTGATACAAAACAGCTGATAAATGCGACCATCTAGGCGAGCTGCCCTCCTCCTTTCTGTCATGTTACATATTTTAGGGATAAATGAGATCCTTTCAGAATTCCAAAAGGGTATGGATAAACAAAAAGCCTGGTCTAAGCATCTTTGCCCTTTGCTAACCTTCATCTATTTCTCTAGCAGATTTACCTGTTGCCTCAGTGTCTTATAACCCTCCTCATCCCACTGTTTCATCTCCTCTAACGAAATGTATCCTGACATTACATGAGGGAGAAACAATAACTTGTCGTGTCTGTTGTTAAGGATTAAATATTCTTTTGATGAAAGTACACATCTTTCGAGGAGCGCGTGGCCGATTTGGTTTCAATGCATGCCTGCCAACTAGGAAGACAGTGGTTCAAATTCCCGGCAAGGCATATGTTGTTTTTCTGTTGGGGGTGAAATAAACAAACATAGCCAGCACATGACATGACGACAGCAGTGGCGAAGCGACCTGTAGTCCTCAACCTTTAAACCCCTCTATTACCCCAGCAATGGGAAAAAGCCGTAAGACAATTTTTTTTTAAACACACATTTCACCCACAGAAATGGCTGAACTCCTAACCACAGGACTGCCATTGAAAAAATTGTGATCACTAAAGTGGGGATCCTACTGAGAAGCATTGCATTGCACAACAGCCAGGAGAATCAAGATCCACCTTCTTCAGTGCATCTCAGCAGAGTGACTGTAGCTACCAAGAAACATCGTCAGGAGTGATTAATTCAGCATGACCTCCCAATAATAACAACACCCCAAATACAATAGATGAATAAAAGACTGACCAACTCGTTCTTCACGAAATTGGGAGATGAAGTATTTGTGCCTATGCATGACTGACTCATGTGTGCTTCTGTACATGTTAACAATTGACAGCTTTACTGTAGATCTCTGGTTCTAAAACTCCATTTGAACCATATTTAGTTTCTTGTTTTTCATGTAAAAAAAGGTAGTTAAAAATCAGACCAGTTTGGGATGAAGTGTTTGAGACTTCATTTTTTAATGAGGTAGTAGTGGCGAGCTCCCTTCCTCAATGCATTTCCATACAGCAGTAAACAAGTTACCCATTTACAGCTTTATCGGTTAGAACGTAATGATAACAGGAATCAAACCCTGCACCATTGCCACATGAGCCAAGCCCCTATCACTTTGCTACCCAGATGCATGTTCTTCATGTACACAGTTGATATCTGTTACCAAAAAAATGGTGAAGAGAAATCTGAATTTGAAAGCTTTTATTCGGAACGTTGAATGACATAAAGCCTGGCTGAAAAGTCCAAATAATTTGTTAGCATAAACAATATGTAAAACGAAACGCTACAAATATGGATATGTCTTGTTGCCGTTCCTCAAATATTGCATATTTTAAATTAAATTTGTGTTTTAGTGCAAATGTTGATTGAGCTCAATTTTGTCCTGATTTGTAATTTCTGATTTGTTTACATAAAAATGCATTTAAAACAAGCTAGTACAACACACTGTTTACAAAAAAACGGACAAAAATAGAAATGGTTTTAAAAAAAAATGGCATTGTTGTCAAAAGACACAGGAATGAAATTATTAAAAAATATCTCGTCTGGCTCATTTGCCACATTTAGCTTTAGAGCTAAGCAAACGGTTAATGCGCGTGTCTACAGCCAAAGCGGTAGCTTTCTATCATAAAAAATAAAAAGTGGTATACTCATTTGAATAGGAAGTGCCTTCTATAAAATAGCTTGTTATTTTACTGTATCTAATTTTAAAATGTAATCTGCACAGAGGTTGCTTGTTTCTATGATCTGAATGTAGGATTCTAAATATGGTTGGGGCAAGCAAAAATAATCTAAGTAAAGTTACAGGTAGTTCCATAGTACACAATGCTGTCTCGGATGAAGTGTTATAGACTTCATTGTACTAGACCTCATATAGATTTGTAATGAGGTGGTGTGACCAGTTTCCTTTCTCACTGTCTTTCTTTCCCTAACATTAAGTCAGGTGCCCATTTACAGTGGGTCGACAGCAGTGTGCTGATAACAGGATTGATCCTAGCACCTTTGAAGTGATAAGTGAGTGATCTGCCACAATCGGTCACACAAAGAGAATGTTATTACATTATTTTAAATTAGTTTTAGACAGAATATTGAAAAGTCAGGATCGATTAAATGCAACATAGAAGATCATTCAAGTGAAAGTTATATCACCTCAATCTGGTGAGGCCCATACCTTTCAACCACAGACCGAGTCCTTTTAGATATATTAGGGCACATTTACCATCTCGATACTGTGGATGTCTGTCTGCTTAGGGTTAGGTTAGCCCTGAATTATTTTGTATTAAAATATCCATTAAATTAAAATTGTATGCACCAAAAATAAACTTTCTTCTAATGAAAATAGTGAAATTATTTAATTGTTTTGTAATTTGACTTTTAAAATGATGAATTTTCTTTAGAATCGTTGTTGTACTTTGTTTCATGTTCACTCAGTATTTCACCAAGTGGAAATAAAACATGAAAAAAAAGCTGAAAATTCCATTTTGAAAAGTGAACAATAAAGGGTACATTATTTATATAAATAACCACAGTCCCTGAATGCAAAATACAGTATTGGCTCAAATATAATGCATATTTTTTCTCCTCTAAAAATGTCATTGTAGAAACTATAATACTGTTATACGTTCTTTATACAACCTAGTGTTTTTCATTGCAAAAAAGTGCAGATTCCTGGAACTGTACTAGGTGGGAATCTCTGAACGTGTGTAATAATAAACTCAAATGACAAATAATTTGTTTAGGATCTAGGCTCCAGGTAATAATGTAGCAGTCAGGCATAACGCTGGATAAAAGTTCCTAGTATGGTTATTCGACATTCCAGAGGGTATTGGAGAATTGTTCTTGAAAATATGAATTTTAAATGTGGAAATTTAAGTTTATTTTCAAATGCTTACCTATTTCTGCTATTAAATATTTGTGCTATGCCTTCACTGCAGCGTAAGATGATACTGGCAGTCTGACCTTGAAAGTCAGCAGAAAAATTGGGGTTCAAGAGGAGTAACACACACGATGGGGGAAATTGTGTGAGTAAATACAACACTGGTTATGAAATGTTAGGAGCTACAGTGATATTTCTAGGTGCTATGGCAACCTGGATTTGTCATGTCCTGGTCTAGCTACTCCAGCTACCTGCTGAAACTATAAGCCACAAGAACAAGAAAAGACTTCCAAATCCCATGGTAGAAGAGAAGCGACTAAGTCCATTCATTTGACATGTACAGCCCCTTGAGAACTTCAGGACCATGTCACGTGTGAGGTCGCACTATATTTGAGCCAATGTGGTACAGAACAAGAATATTATTTGTTGCATTTTTTGTGTTTGCAAATTTTAAATGCAGATCAAAAGAATAAAAATATGGTATCACAGTAGTAAGAAAGCGCATAAGAGCAATAAGTATTATTGCAACAGTTGTGGTCCCCTGTTCCTATTGGAGCGAATAAGGAAGGAATGGGTATATTCATTTTTATCTAAAAGGACAAAATTTTACAGATCATACATGTAGGAATGGTTACACAAAGAAGTGGAAAAGATAAAGATACTTACCAGACACCTGAAAACTTGTTCACACCACAAAACATTTGCTGTTCACTTTTAAAAAATAATATCGATCTCTCTCACAGAATGTGTGGTCTGTCTCAAGTTTCTCTTGTCACCATAGAGTCGATTCTCCAAATAGACACACCTAATCTACTTATAAAACAGACACATGTTTCTCTCGTCACTATATAGTTTATCCACCAAACAACCATATATTTCCCTCATGGATCCGGTCTGTCTCAGGCTACACTTATCATCATGCAGTTTATCCACCCAACAACCAGATATTTCCCTCATGGAACCAGTCTGTCTCAGGCTACTCTTATCATCATACAGTTTATCCACCCAATAACCAGATATTTCCCTCATGGAACCAGTCTGTCTCAGGCTACTCTTATCATCATACAGTTTATCCACCCAACAACGATATATTTCCCTCATGGAACCAGTCTGTCTCAGGCTACTCTTATGGTCATACAGTTTATTCATCGTATAAAAACATCCATTTCCCTCATAAACCTGGTGGTCTGTCCCGGGTTTCTCTTATCACCCCACAGCTGATTCTCCAAATAACCATATGATTTCCTCCATTACCATTACAGTCTTATAACTACAAAGTTGTTCTCTATTGTCGGTGTCTGTCAAGAGATTATGTGAGGAATAAAGATCGCTTGCCTTGACAGTGTGCATGTTACATTTTTATTTCCCCTCTCACAGAATAAAACTTTGACCATAGAAGAATTCAAACTCGTGTCTCTAGAGTATGAGACCAATATCTTAATAACTCAGCCGAGGAGTGAAGAGTTGCATCAGTATCAGGTGAAACATACTGATCAAGACCCCCCACCTCACTGCGTTTGGGGACTTCTGCAAACAGACTGTGTCACAGCAGTTTGTCCAATGAGGTGGGGATTGACACTGTAGTCCCCATTGTAGTGAGATTACAGAGGAACCTTATATTGCATTACAGCCCAGAGGACTCTAGTCCACCTTCTCATATATGCCTCAGAATGTAAGAAAAACCAAAAAAATATCATCAATAGTTAAATTATCTAGTACAAGTGGCTTCCAACACTCCATCGTCCCTACTCTCTTGTGACCTTATTTTGAAAACAAACAACTACAAAAGGCACCACCTTCAGAGCATATAACGCATTGGCGCTGATGCAGAAGTGGTGGTTTTATACAACTAATAAGCCATAAAAAGTTAGTATGGTAATATGGTCAAGTACTTTATCAGGTTATATAAAAAAAACATACAAAAATCACAACCTTGTAAAAATAATGAAAATCACAAATATCGTAAATTCTCTTAACTTATTAAAAATTTCAGGTTATAATCTAAAAGCAAAAAGGAAAACATATCAAGTGTTACTTTTTGCTGGTACATGAAAAAGGTGTTCGTTGAAAGTTTTTTGATTACAATTTTCACACATACATATAAATGATATAGGAAAATAAATCAAGCTTAATTTAATGCAAATGCAATAGGAAGCGAAGACTATGCCCAAAGCAAAGCGAAGTAACTATGGTAAACAAATACAGAATAGTATAAATATTAGCTTGTAAGAATTTTTTTTAAAAAGGAGCCGAGCACACCAGTACCCATGAAAAAAGGTAGAAAAATGTGAAACTATATTCACAAATTTTTGTACTATATGTATCAAAATTTACAGTACTGAGTATATTTTTTGTGACACTAATATCAAGTGGGCAGTGACAATATACAGTAAGTCCTTGGCTTATGTCCTAGATATGTGGTTTTGGTACATTTTAAATTATTGGTGTTATACGTGTTCAGGACCTGAGTGATATGTAGGGTGGAATGAATAGGGTCATTGTACCTTACAAGTATGTCTTACAACATGACTAATGAAGGTTGTGTATGGGGTTTGCAACCTTATAATGAAAAACCATTGATTTTGAAACCACTACTATGACTGCTCAGATATAGGCTTCCTGTGAGACTGTCAGTTGTAGTGATGGCCTTATGCTTTACGTGTAGCGAAGAGGTGGTAGAAGATATACGTGCACATACTGAATAAAACTGAAACATCCAAGCCAAAGTATATTATATTCTTGCATAAAGTATGGCTGTAGAGGTTTGAAGGTGTTCCGCACAAAAGATAAATGGTCTCCAATATAATATGGTCATAAAGGTGAGAAAGTGTTCCAGTTGAAAGATAAATGGTTTCCAATATAATATGGCTGTAAAGGTCTGAAGGTGTTCCACATGACAAATAAGTGGACTCCAATTTAATATGGCCATAAAGGCGAGAAGGTGTTCCAAATGAAAGATAAATGGTCTCCAATTTAATATGGCCATAAAGGCGAGAAGGTGTTCCAAATGAAAGATAAATGGTCTCCAATTTAATATGGCCATAAAGGCGAGAAGGTGTTCCAAATGAAAGATAAATGGTCTCCAATTTAATATGGCCATAAAGGCGAGAAGGTGTTCCAAATGAAAGATAAATGGTCTCCAATTTAATATGGCCATAAAGGCGAGAAGGTGTTCCAAATGAAAGATAAATGGTCTCCAATTTAATATGGCTGTAAAGGTTTGAAGGTTGTTCCACACGAACGACAAAATGGTCTCAATACAATCTGGCTATAAAGCTTTGACGATGTTCCACAACAATGATAAATGATCAGGGATAATTTTTTTTTTTTTTTTGGCGTTCGCCTTATTTCTCTAATCCCCAAGGCGGTGTGCGTTGCACTGTGGTTTTTATTTTGCGCCTGTCGGCCCAGTGCATCTGACTTCAGCATGCATTTTATGTAAGGGTCTGCTTCCTCCTGCATTTTCTAAGGGTTTGCTTCCCCGGGGTAACGGCCGTGCTGTGATGGGGATCGAACCCAGCACCTTCCGGTTGTGAGCCGTGCCACTTAACCACGCCATCCCCGTGATCAGGGATATAATAATGCCATAGAAAATCACTATATTTCCTGTTGCACTCCTGCTGGAGCATGAACCACCACTACAGTTAGCTGATTTTCAGAAAGTCTACATCAAAGCATTTATGTGTTCCAGTAGAGGTTGTTTCAGTGGTGCCTGTTTTACACATAAAGAGGTTGCAACCCTATACACTATGTCACTCAATAGAGTTTAATGTTCTTTTAGTAAAGGTACACCAACTGTTGTAGACTTGATAACGGTTTATTTAGGTCTTGGTATTGTGCTTTGGCACCCAATGGTCTACTGAATGCATTTTTAGCACACATGAAAAAAAAATTTGTTATTTCCTTGCTGTTTCAAGAATCCAAACATGGCAAGTTTGGGTTGTAAGTTGTGTCACAACCCATCAAACATGGCAAGTATGGGTTGTAAGTTGTGTCACAACCCATCAAACATGGCAAGTTTTGGTTGTAAGTTGTGTCACAACCCATCAAACATGGCAAGTTTGGGTTGTAAGTTGTGTCACAACCCATCAAACATGGCAAGTTTGGGTTGTAAGTTGTGTCACAACCCATTTTGTCATGCCTTGCCTCCCTGAAGTTTTCCCAAGCAAATTTTAACATTTTTTAACTTCAGTAGAAACCATTGGAATGAATTAACAATGCAAGTCAAGAACCTACTATAATGTCAAAACATAAGATGTATCTGCCCAATTGGAGAAAAAAAAAGAAAAATTAATCAAATATGATCCAAAATTATAAGCAGTAAATTTGGCATTAAGTAGAGCTGTTGTAATTTAATAATAGCTTGTGATCTTATAAAATTGAGAACAATCTTATGGAAAAATGTATGCAGCAGAGACGCAAAACTGCTTTCTTTTTGGGTCACTGAAGAAATGTTAGATGTTTGGAAGGGTTGTATTTAAAAAGCTTTTTCCGAGTCAGGTGACTGGTCCAGACACCACCTCATGTCAGAAATCATCATCATTCGTCGTTCTACTCCAGTGGGAAGCATAGACCACTTCTGCAGCTAGCTCCTTTAAAAGGAAGCTGTTTCCAAGCATTTTAATCCATTCACCTTTTCGCTCCAATGTAAAATATAGGTTTTAATTGCACCCGGCCCATTTACAGAAAGCTTGTGTCAGAGTATTTGCAGTGGGTGATTGTTTTTTTTTACTTGATGAGGTTGCCAACCATATTCACAACTCTGTTTAGTTTCCCTTTACACCATACTTGGAAGGTAACAACGGTCTTTTCATGCCAGGTACCACCAACGGAAACACATATTTGACTAGATGATGATGATTTGTCTTTTTGCTCCAGGTGAAGCATAGGCCCAGCACTACAGCTGGTCCCTTTGCAGGTAGCTGGTATTTCAGAATTTGCAGTTGTGGTTTCAATAGCAATGGTTTTACATGATAAGGTTGCTAGCCCCACGTGTGACCCTCTTTAATCACCTTTTATGACAAGCTTGGGAGGTTACGTTGGTTCATTTCTTTTCAACCCTGGTACAACTCAGGGTATTTGAAGGAAATCTTTTGTTTCAGATTTAGCTGAGTGTTTGAGAACCAATGTGTTAGCAGGTCAAAGAAGTTCAGACGTAGGTTCAACAGGGAAGGAGTGGCGCATCAGAGGATCAAACTGGAGTGTGTACAACAAGCAAGCCACAAGACCAATCAGCATTTACACCCATCGCCATTTCCTAAAATTCACTGAGCATGTGTAGGTCTGCTCAGAGATCAATGACATCGACTCTGAACAGAACAGAACAAAAACCCATCTGCCATTTGACATTCAGACAGGAGTTTTGATTTCCCTGTTGCACACTATTTCATATATAAATAAATAGCGACGATCATTAGTTTATAACAAAATATTTTCCTATATGTATTAATGTTAATACAGTATTTAAGACTAGGACAGTGCTACTCAAATAATCTTGTGTGTAGGGGGAGGGGGGAAGTGTTTTAGTTTTAGTGTCCTGAATTGGCTGGAGGCGGATTAACATTTTTTAATTAGTTGTATGTATAGTTTTGTTGAATGTATTTCTTGACTAGACCGAAACGGTTTACAGGGCTGAGAAATATAAGCTGTTTGGTTTGGCAGTCACCATGTATAGTACAGTGCAGGCAAAATATTTATTTATTTTCCCTCTGATTGAAAAAACAACAACTGCAGGAGGCTGATTTTCCTTCCTTACAGTAAGCCGTGTACTTATTTGCAGTTGAGTTGACTAGAGCATTTAATAATATGGATAAAACCTAGCACTTTGGTGTAAGATGTGAGTGCCACTACAAAAAATATACTAAATTGGAAATAATGTGGACAAAATATAATATAATTTATTATATTATATTGGTAATTCATGTGTACCCGAACTGGCACCTGTTCGCTATTTGAGTAGCACTGCCCTAGAGGAGGAAATATTAGGGAGGAGTGCACTAAAAGTTAAATAAACTACGGAACACTGGAGGCTCTAGGCACAAATGGTGTGCCATACTAACTGGACTGCTGGATGACTTCCTTGAGAGAGGCGGTTCCCCTGCCTTGTGTGCCAATAGCTTGCTCCACAAGAGACCTCAGACCAACCCTGAAAGTAAATAAGGAAGAATAATGAGCGGAGGAATATGGAAAGATAAAGGAACAATTACAAAATAAAAGTAATGAAAAACTAAGAACAATGAGGTCAGAGTTGAAGTACAGGAAGATAAAATTAAAATACTTGAACAACTCAAAAATTCAAAAACAATAGCACAGAGCAAAGAAGAAAAAAGATGAATGAAACGTTACAAAGGAAAGCATAGAACATTATTTTTTACACAGATTCAGTGTGCACAAACAATACAAAATTATAAACCAAAATCAAGTTACCTAAAACTATCACTGATCAGAAATACACAAAAATAAATAAATCAACAATAACAATATAAAAATATAAAATGACATAAATCAACAATAAAAAAATAAAATGACACAGATCTGAAATACAGAAAGGAATTTGAAATTAAAAATAGAAAGAGAAAATTAATATACATTTTTTTTTCTTCACGCGTTTGCCTTATTTCTTTATTCTCCCAAGGCGGTGTGCGTTGCACTATGTTTTTATTTTGCGCCTGTCGACCCAGTGCATCCGACTTTGGCATGCATTTTATGTAAGGGTCTGCTTCCTCCTGCATTTTCTATGGGTTTGCTTCCCCAGGGTAACGGCCGTGTTTGTTATGTAAGAACAAGCATCTATGTAGCAGTTAATGAGTGCTTGCTTTTCACAGCAAGGGTACTAGATTCAATCACTGTTATCAGCATGCTTCAGTCAACCCAACTGTAAATGTGTACTTGGCCTACTGTTAGGGAAGGAAAGTCCACGAAAAATGGAATTGGCCACCATATGATGTTAATAATAAGGATAATATTCACTTAGGCAACAGTAGCCCGTTTCGTCGATCGACCATTGCCTGTAAACAAGATGCAGCTTGCTTCCTAACTTCATCCAGAGCTGAAGGGGAGTCTGTCAACTGTTAGATTCATGAGCTGCGGAGGCTACCCTTCCTGTGCCGCCAGCCGGTTGGTGAATACTTCTAATATTTGAGGATGAAGCCTGTGCCTTCTGGTTTCAAGGTGAGTGTGTCTACCGAGGTTCCTGCGGACTCCCCAAGGGCAGCCAAGTACTCCGCTGCCTTTGGACGGGAGCCCCGAGCAGTATGTTTTGATCCTGTGTTTATATCTGGCTTTTTCTGTTTCCATTTACCTCTTCTCCAACCTGTGGATATTGTACTTCTTCGGATCAGCGTGACTCTTCTGATGATAGGGAGAAGGGAGAGTTTTACATGAAACCTCCAGTGGCAGAAGGAATGAGGGAAGCACCATCAGTCTGAGGAAGGTGACCCTTGAAAATTTCTTGTGTGAGCTGAATTCTAGGCCATTAGCAAACGAGACGCTAAACGCCACGTTGTCATTATTTCAAACATTGGGAGCTGTGAGCATTGTTTAGTCTGCGCTGCTGACAACTGCAACAAGATGCTATGCAGCAAACTGGACTACCTTAATGCATAGGACATGGTCCTGAATGCTAGCCACTAGTCTGATTTGAAACTTGAGAACATCTGAAACAAACACCGGAGTGAATCGTGAGTGCAACCTGTCTTACTTCAATATGATCTTGCCCGGTTATTTTGTGTACGTGAAAATCCATTTATATGTAGGGAAAGTAACATAATAGAATACGCATAGAAACAATACACAAACATGAAAAGTAATGCAATAACCTTTTCTTTACCACTTTCTTTACGCTATGACATGACAAAAATGGTATCAAATTCTACCTGCACATATAGTTTATATATAGGATAAATTAAGGATTAAATAAAGGATAAAAAACATCAATTATAAATTGACATGTCTGAATATTTATTCAATATATTTAGTATACCATATCATCATTCATCATCATTTGGTTGCTCAGTCTGGAGACTGGTTGTAAGGTTGTTTGAGTATATCTCTCCATTTGACCCTATCTTCAGCAGCTCTCTTCCTGTCCTCCTGCATGGTTCAGAGACTTGGATCCTACTTAAACAGAACATATCAATACTCAATGCAATTCATATGCGCAACCAGCTACACATCCTCAGTATGTGGTGGTTCAATCTCGCCCATAATGTCGAGGTGTCTGCAAAGACAAGTCTTCCCTCCATCTCTGACACTTTGTTCCGTCATGACCTGTCTGTGTTTGGTCACGTGGACCAGGAAGTTCTGGCCCACCAGATCATGCCCAAGTCAGCTATGAGTAGCAACAGTCTCTCAGGATGGAAGCGTGGGGGGGGGGCCGTCCACATTCTAGATGGCTCTAGCAGATAGCAGTCTCTTCTCGGCATTGAACGAGGTTTGGGACATAGTATTGGTCAATCGATGCAACAGACCCTAGATGCCTAGGCGAATATTATTATTATTAGTTTGAAATCATACATGAGTTGGGCATTGAATAGCATCAGAGGGGCTAGAGCATAAGTGTTCACAACCTGAAAGCTAAAGGAATCATTCGTTTCTATACGTTTCTCTATCATTCTTCATTTGCTGTGAAAAACTGAGCCAGTGTTTGACTGCTTGTACAAAGATCCAATAGATCTCTCCGTCGCATACTCATGTTAGACAGTCAAAGATCTGTGGCAAAGATTATGACAAACACCTAATATAGCTAGAGATTATATTATAGAGAGAAAGTCAAGAAGGATAGGGAACGTCCTCAGAAATAGGTTTGTCAATATAACCAGATATGTACGGGATTGGAAGGTACAGGGGAAGAGATGACTATGGTGACCAAAGAACACCAAGGGAAGAAGAGGCCAGAACAGTTGGAGTCTCAAAAAGAAGCTCAAGAAGATGGTCCAAAATAGTATTAGGTCAAGAGCATCCAATGCAATCCTAAGTTCCACAAGGAATCAGATACATTAGGGTATGTTCTGTTCTGAATCGATGTCACTGCACTTTGGGGACACCAGTTGGGGCTCAGTCTCTTTCAGCAAATGGTGTGGATACTGATGATTCACATAGTTCGCTGACTGGACTCTCTTAGACGCCCTTCTCTGTTGGAACTATGTCTAGCTTCAAAATTATGTAACCTATAGATTGGCTGTTCATCAATTGTAGTGATCCCCCTTCAAAAGGCAGTCACTGGCGGAAGTCAGAATGTCAGTTCTTTCATTACTGTTAACCATATCATGGTTTGAACAGTAGATCCATCCAAGGTTTGATGACTCTATATCTGCTATTCACTCATGCAGTATCCAGCCATTTCATAACCTCAAGGATTGAAAGATTAACATGATGAGCCTCATTAAAGAGGCAGCAGAAAGCCACATCAGATCTGAAGTTACTGCATCAATCTGCACGCTCATGATCAGGGTTGTTGCTGTTGGAAACCACTCGCACTGAGTTCATTCAAAATCATTACAGTATTTCTCTAGTGGCAGGTTACAGTGGTTTGTCTTACAGCCCGAAGCATATTTGAGTAGGTGGATCTAGGTCTACTGTCTGTGAGACTCCTCAGTAAGCCCACCACTGTAGAGATAACAGTGTTGATCCACAGCTCATTGACCCAACTGCTGTGACACAGGAGACTGATGTGGACATATGAGGTCTTGATCAGTACGTTTCACTTGACCCTGATGTTAGTCTTCTGTCCCGGAGGTTGTTGTCATGTATGCACTCCCCTACTCTGCTTGGCAAAGACCTTGCTTCTCACTCTAGCTAAAGGATTAACTTCAGTCAAGTAACTATTAAAACAACTAACCTGGTCTCTTCTCCTTCCAGAAGCTTCTTGTAGCATGCAATTTCCAGCTCCAAGGACATCTTTGCATCCATCAAGTTGCGAAGCTGATCCATGACACTTGTTAACTCATTCTCGTAGTCACTGATGTCGTGGTTGTACTTGATCCTAAACTCTTCGAATTCCCTCTCCAGTGCAGCCAGGAGTCGGCTCTTTTCATCACATTCAGCCTGCAGGGCTGCACACTGGGAGTAAGATAAAACATCATGATAGGAGATGAGTTCATAAGGGCGGGTGAGGGTAGTGGGGGTGTGGTAGTGGTAGTGCGAGAGAATATCATACCGATATATGGTGAAAAGAGTGCATCGTTAATCAAAAATGGTTGAAGACCCCTGCTATAGGTATTCTGCAAGAGATCGTGGCTTAATAAAGTAAAAGTCATATTTTAAAAACACAAACGCTGACAGTTGTAGTCAGAGGCCGAGCAGTCAATGTGTGACTAATGAAATATACCTTCTATTTATACTGTGTGACATTTGGTGTCTGCTTGCTATATTATTCAAAATTACCAATACATTTTAAGTTGTATAATTCAGTTCAGTACAAGTGCCCTCTCCACATCAAAGATCAGCTGCGATGTCCTCTGTCTATTACCTTGACAATGCAACCTACCAGGTTCTTTTTCCTGTACATATTTTATGTTATTCTTCCACTTATGGAGCTGTTTATCTCTGACATGATGATCCCCATAGTAGTGAGCGACACACAGATGAAGCCTATGATAGCACAACCGGATGAGGGACCTTGATCTACTTTCATCAGCACGCTCGGAATGTGAGGAAAGCTACTTCATCCCGTCACTTAACATCCTTTTCAGGTCGCACAAAAGAGTAACTTTACTCACTGTAGGCATTCACAAACAACCTCTGACATGATTGCTCTCCACCTTTCCTTTCAGCATTGTTTTCAGTAACGTCTTTTGATGTGACCAACATATCTTAACTTTCTGACTGATTTTGTTCATCAATTCTCTTTTCCTCGCTAATTTTTAAAAGACTTCATTTTAGGCGTTCTTGTCTTTCTGCGCGATGTGCTTTGTTCTTCAATCTTCTCCAACTGTTTGTTCATTGTCAACATTTCTGCAATACAAGAATGGCAAGTATACATAGCACCTGATCCCCCTCATCTTTAATTTGTGAGTTACTTGGCAATCCCTATTCTTAACCTGATTTCCATTTTGCATTTATCATCCCGTTATTTTATATCTAAAGCAGGAAAAACGCTTTACCTGTCTAAGTATCTGATCATCTATTTTTATCAGATTTCAGGTCAACTTTGCAAATTATTATAGCTTTCTTTCTTTGTGTTAATGTCTAATCCATACATCTTTGGGGGAGGGGGAATGAATGGGAAAGAAATGGACTATGACCCAATTTGCATTCAACTCAACGCTAGGCGCGAGAAACTACAATATAGAGTGCTGCATGGGATAATTATGAAAAGTTAGTAACACAGTGAGGAGCTCATGGCCGAATGGTTTTAAGGCCTGCCTGCCGACAAGGAGGGCAGTGGTTCGAATCCCAGGTATGGCATGTGTTGTTTTTCTGTTGGGGTGAAATAAATAAACATAGCCAGCACACGATGTGGCGAAGCGGCTTGTAGTCCTCAGTCTTCCAAACCCCTCGAACTACCCCAGCAATGGGATAAATGTCGTATTTTTTTTTTACAGTAACAGTTGTAAATAATTTTTTTTTCTTCTACAGTAACACAGTTGTAAATCTGAAACATAATTTGACTGGTTTGTGTTGTAATTTTGTCCATGTAAATGTTGAACAACAATTGTGAAACAATTCATCACTGTTGTACTTCTGTTGTTATTTCAAAAACAACTGTGATACCATCAGTTGTTATTAAATTATTATTCATATATAGCAGAACTCTCACATCACCTAAAAGTTGCCCTTGTATTCCACAGTGCTCTAATATTGTCCAGAGTTTATTCCTATCAACTCTATCAAAAGTTTATCCTGATCTATAAATGTTATGACTAAATGCTTGTCATATTCTATTGTTCTTTCGTTTAATTGTCTAAAAGTGAATAGGGCGTCAGTACATCCCATATACTTATGGAATTCAAATTAAGCTTTGCGATTAAATCTAACCCCAACCACAAGTCGTAGGAGGTAGATACAGCGCATAGTGAGGATCAACCCTCAAAAGTAGCTGGCGAATTGGGAAATGGCACTACTGTAATTGCCCTAGCAAGACGACAAGCAACGCACCACTGCTATGAAACCATTTCAGGTAAAACCACATATGAGTAAAAAAAAAGGTAGCCCAACAGCAGTAGCTGCAATTGGTGGTGTAGTGTTAAAAGTTGTATGAGATCTCAGCTTTTATACCCATAACAAATCTGCAGTGGTAAATGCCTAGAAGAACCAGTTTATAGAGAAGATAAATGAGGACTGTTCAACTGGTATCACCCTTTTCCACAAGCCACTTTACATACCTAAATATTAAGGAGTATGACAAGGAGATACCATCTCCCCAAAACTGTTCACAGCTGTGTTTGAACAAGTTTTTCGGTCTTGAAACTGGCAGGATCAAGGCCTCAGCATAGATGGCAAGATGTTCTCATACCTACATTTTGATTCAAGGCTTCAGCATAGATGGCAAGATGTTCTCACACCTACATTTTGATAGTGATTTTGAGTCACAGAATTGCTGAAGCCAAACAAAGTCTAAGCGAGCTGAATGAAGCAGGCAAGAAGGTTGGCCTGAACATAGATAGAAACAAGACTCAATTTTTACTCAACACTTTCTGCCCTACGGGTGATCTGCAATTGTCAATGCATAAGTCTATCTAGGCCCGGAAATCAACAACAATCACACCATTGATAAGATCTCACGCAGGACAGTGGCGGGTTGGCATTGAACTTATACTCCAGCAGATGGTGGATGTCAAGGCCAGGGTTCACACCTTCAGTAGCATGGTTATTCTTGCAATGGTGTATGGGTGTGAGGTTTGGAGTCTCCGTAAATCAGATAAAGAGAAGGTCTGAATTACCGAAAGAGTAATGGTGCGTATAGCTCTAAATATCTCCCTTAGAGATTAAAGCAGCTTTTGGCTATCTGGCATCAGGCAACCTTGTCTGATTGAATAACAGGATTAAAGTATTCAAGTAAGTAGTACAGATTTGCTTTTTAAGTAAGTTTTTGTAGGAGCCAAGACTAACGTCAGGGTCAGGTAAACACACTGATCAAGTCCCCCACCTCATGTCAATGTCAGGTGAAACATATATACTGACCAAGATCCCACCCCACATCAGGGTCAGATGAAACATACTGATCAAGACCCCATGAACAAGTCCCCATCCCATGTCAGGGCCAGGTGAAACTTACAGATCAAGATCACACCATCTTAACTTAACTTAACGTCTTTATACTGGTTTAGAAGACCCTGCAGAGTCTGTATACAACCAGTTACATTTCCATCACCTTGCTCTAAAAGCTATGCGCATCCAGTTTATTCTTAAATGCATTAACTGTCCCTGCCTCCACTACCTCCCCTGGCAATGCATTCCAAGCAGACACCACTCTCTGACTAAAAAAATATTTCCTAATATCTAACCTGGACCTCTCTTTAGTCAGCTTGTAGCTATGCCCACGTGTTATTGTAGGTGGCTGTATTTTAAAAAAACTTGTTATAGTCTAATTTATCGATTCCTCTGATCATCTTATAAACCTGTATTAAGTCACCACGAATTCTTCTCTCTTCGAGACACTGTAGGCCGGTTTTTCTGAGTCGTTCCTCATAACTGTAATTCTGGAATCCCACTATCATCTTTGTCGCTCTTTTTTGTATTCTTTCTAGCATGTTTATGTCCCCTCTATGATAAGGACTCTGTACACAGTACTCCAATCTAGGTTTAACTAAAGCTTTATACAGTTTGACGATCACTTCCTTGCTCCTATGTTTAATATTTCTTTTTATCCTACCTAACATTGCATTTGCCTTTTTCCCTGCTACCTTAACTTGCTCACTCACCTTTCCTGTATGATCTATTATAACCCCTAGGTCCCTTTCCTTATCTATCTTTCTAATATTGTTTTCTCCCATTCTGTAATTATGTTCCATATTGGATCTACCCATGTGTCAGGGTGAGGTGAAAGATTTTCACCAAGACTCAAACTTAGATCAGAGTCCCGTGAAATATGATGGGCAAGACCAAACCACACGCCAGGATCAGGTGATTGAACCTGACCAAGACCCCATCTCGTGTCAAGGACAAATGAAACATACTGATCAAGATCAACCCTTAAGTCAGGGACAGGTGAAATATACTGATCAAGACCCCACTTCAAATCAGGGACAGGTGAAACATACTGATCAAGACCCAAGCTTAAGTCAGAGCGTAGTTAAACATACTGTTCAAGACCCAAGCTAAAGTCAGAGCGTAGTTAAACATACTGTTCAAGACCCAAGTTAAAATCAGAGCGTAGTTAAACATACTGTTCAAGACCCAAGCTAAAGTCAGAGCGTAGTTAAACATACTGTTCAAGACCTAAGCTAAAGTCAGAAATAAGTGAACCATTAGACCAAGAACCCACCTTAGATCAGGGTAAAGTAAAACAAGATCTGATTACATGTCAAGGTCAACATACTGATCAAGACTCCATTTCCCATCCATATCATTCTCCTGGAAGCAAATTGTGGTACAACAGTCTGACCAACTAGGTGGGGATTGACACTGTTATTCCATAGTAGTTAATCTAGTTAGAAGCTTTGCATTGCACTACAGCAAAGAAGACCCAGGTCCACCTTCTTTTGTACACATTAGAATATAACACGAGTCACTGTAACCTGCTACTAAAAAAAGAAATGAATGAACTGAGTGTGAGTAGCTACCAACAACAAGTTAATTCTAGAAGACTATGCAAACACAGGTCACTTACCCTGGAAGACAACTCAGTGCAAGAAGCATTCTTGTCTGAAAGTTGTCCTCTCAGCTTCTTGATCTCATCCTGTGAGTGCTGCAGTTGCATGCCATCCTTGACATTGCCAGAGCGAAGGGAGTTGATCTGTGCAAGATTGGTAAGTGAACAAAACTCAGAATTAAATCATAGCTGGGTAAGAAAGACTCAATAATCCAGCAAAGAAGCTTTCATAGGAGAGACACAATCAACTGAAGCCTTATATGGTGGGATAGGGACAGCCAAGGACTAGGACAAGTTGCTTCCAGCAAATGTGTGCTGCAGATTTAATTAATTAACTAAAGAAAGGTCCAGAATAGATACCATTATATATTTTTTTAGTCAGAGAGTGATGAATGCATTGCCACAGGAAATAGCGGAGGCAAGGTCAATTAATGCATTCAAGAATAAATTGAAGATAATAGATAATGTGAAGTAAAAGAAACTGGTTGTATACAGACTCTGCAGAGTCAAGTTTAAGATGGATGCACCTGACTCCTAGGTGCAGAACACAGTTAAAAGTAACTGGCTTAAGAAAGAGAACTGACTTTGTTAGAGTCATTGATAAGCATGTCTGATGATGAATGGTGAGGAAGCATTACATACAATTATATGAACATACATACAATTATTTTAGTTCAAGATACAAACCTAGACATATCTTTGGAATAAGATGACTTTAATTGTCACTACTTACCCATCATGTGGTGTACATCTTCTTGAGAAGAGCAGCAAAGATGACGCCTTACCGGTTGCGGGTCTAACATTGCTCTGGTGTTTTTATTGTTCATTTTGGATGCCACCAGGCCACGGATTTGCCTGGAATTCACACTAGTCAAAATGACTTGCCCTTGTGTTTACGGAAATGTGCCGTTGTTTTCCATTTGGACTAGTTAATTTGTTCATTTTTTGTGTTTTATTCCCTCTGATTATCCTGGCCTGGACATCAGCTATATGAATTAGTACTACTGTTAAACATGGTATTTTTATGGTCAAGCGCACACGACGGAACTTCACGAGATTGGCGCCCTTCGCCCTACCTGCAGACAGCCTCGGTTTTGGTGTGACTGTGAACTGTAGACACGTGACTATAATGAACTAGAGCACATCACCCGGAAGAGATGCCCAACACATCACTCACATGCTGTGTGATGTCCCTACGAACTCTTATGGTTATGGCAAGACACACAACGATAGATGTCATCCCACCTCCACTGCCTTGCGGAATACCTGTTAACGGGAAAGGCTTCGGGAGTAAACTATGAGGAAAAATCTGCATCCTGCTATCTCCAGTCATCTCAATAATGTCTTGCCACATGGAGCCGCGTAGCGCAGTGATTAGCGCGCTGGCTTTGCATCTGAGTGGTCCTGGGTTCATTCCCCAGTTGAGGCGGTAATGTTTTTTTCAGACCACAATGGCTCCCGGGTCGACCCAGCCTTAAATGGGTACCGGTTCAGTCTGGGAAGTAAAAGTGGCGAGGGAGAGGAGATGGCTACCGCCCTCATATAGCCGAGCCTTTGAAATGTGAGATCGCTAACACCTCACACCCCTACGGCAGTAATGCTATGGGATACTTTACTTTACTTTACTCACTGTCCAAAAGTAGCTCAGGACGAGAGAGTGAGGTTGACAAAAAGGCACAATTTCTTCCTCCCTTTAATCAAAATCATAGCGCAAGTGGAGAGACTAAATGAAAGACAGATATGTAAGGAAATGTGAAAACTCTGAAACTTAACATTTGTCTATTTGTACAAAACTCTCTTTGAAATTCTTTACCAGTATATTCATACCAACTCTATGTTATCAGTTTTAGACATGTACCCTAATCATGACCCAAGAACGAAGATTTTAACATGAAAATGAGATGCTTATATAACATCATTGTCAGAGTCAGCAGAAGAGACAGAGTGAGAAATGAAGAAATCTGACAGAAAGTGAGAAAAGCAGTGGGCATTACATATATACAAACAAACAGAGAATTAAATGGTTTGGTCATATGACAAGAAAGTCTTCAAACATTCCCGCCACACAAGTTTATAATAACAGGCAGCAGAGCTTCAGAACAAGAAGAAGATCAAGAAAAAGATGAATTGATGGGGTAAAAAAAACTTCAAACATATGGATTGAAATATCAATGGTGATACAAATGACAAACAGAAGAAAACTGCACCTTCCCTATGACTTTTCATGATATAAGTGGAGAGGTGAGAAGATATGACGTACAAGACTCTCACCTGGGCAGCGTATTTGGCCTCACAGTCATTTTGGATGACTTCAATCTTGTCATCGTAAACCCCCTGGATCTCACGGATACACTTGGCAAGTTCTGTTTTCCAGAAACTTGCATAATCCATTCCCTTGATCTGGATTGGTTCTGGTTTCAGCAACTCCAGCTATTAGGAGAATGGAGAGATTGAAAGAGATGAACGGTGGAGTGTTATTGCATGTTAATAAAATAATTGAAAAGGTTAAGGGGTGGGAGGAGCATGAGGATAAGGGAGAGGTTGAAAGGGATGAGTGGTGGAGTGTTATTGCATGAACTGATGATTAACCCTACCAGACCGCTGTATCCAATTTCCGGTAATTTCCTTAACTGCCGCTATACCGCTGGACCGATTTTACGGTACTTTGGGTAGTATGTGAATAAAATGCGTCAGAATCTAAAAATAACCAACCAATCGTGGTCAAACCTCATGGTTAGTCATTGCAAATGTCTGCCCCCATGTTTGAATTGAGTTTGTGGGGTTTAACGTGAACAAATTAGGAAAATTGACAATGAAACGAGCGGCTGATGAACCAAGGACTTCAACAGGAAAGCAAAGTAAGTCTAGGCTTATGACAGTCCAACAGGTGATCAATAATTTGGTTGATTCCGACTCTGAGGAGTCAGAATTTAATCAAGAATACTTTTCCAGTTCAAGTGAAACAGACAGTGAGAGCTCGAGTGATGAGGAGAATCTTGAACCTTGTAGATCTAGAGCTAGATCGATAGTAGGAGAAGGGTGGGGTGGGGGGGGGGGGGGGGGGCATGTCCCTCAAACAGCTAATGGGGAAGATCTAGGTGGTGATGAAGGTTGGACAAGGAATTTTGTATCACCAAATACAGATGTGAATTTCAATGAGGATGGAAAAGGCCCAGTGAACATTCCTGGATATATCACAGAGAAGAGTGAACCGATTGACTTTTCATCCTTGTTTTTGGATGATACTTTCTGGCAACATTTGACAGAAAACCAACCTCCGGGCACACCAATTGCATATAGCAAAGCCCAACTCCTATAATGCCAAAAATTTCAAGGACGCCACAGTGGAAGAAATGAAGGCTTTTCTTGGACTGAGGATCTATATGGAATACTTATGTCTAAAGCCCAGCTATCAGGATTATTGGACAAATGAGGGCTCTTTGTTGTGTTTACTCCCGGATTTCGAAATGTTATGACTCGAGACAGATTCTTGGCCCTGTGCTGGGTGGATTGGCACATAAAGTTAGAATATTGACGCTAGATGAAAGGTAAACCTATTTTCTACAATGTCTCCAAGTTACATCTTATTCTAACCACTTGTTTGCATGTAACTAACATTTTTCTATATCATGTTGGTTTTTTTCTCTTTAATGCTCAGGAGACCAGGTATGGGGGACAGTTAGGTTCAGGGCCTCAGGTCTGGTAGGGTTAAGCGAGTAAATTAATGACTGGTTAATTGATTGATCAACTAAACAGCTTAAAAACTTTTCAAAAATAAATTAAAATGGCCTCATTACCTATGTGCATGTGCGGATATGCAGCATAGACAGCCAAACATATCCTACATGACTGCTACATGCTTAGGTAACTTCGTACTGAGCACTGGCCCACGGAGACGAATCTCCACTCAATGCTGTTTTGGGGCCTTGAAGAACTCTCTCCTAAAGCAACCTTTATCCAGAGAACTGGACTTCACATGTAGACATTATAAAAAATGTGGCGAACGAGAAGAATCAATTAAAAATTGATGGTTGAGTTATTGAATAATGAACTAAATGAGAAATTATCTTATTAATTGATCAACTAAAGATGTGCTGAATATATTAATTAATCAACTAAATGAGTGATTAACTCAATGATTTAAAAGCTAAACAAGAGATTGATGTGTTGATTGGTCACATAGATCAGCAAGTGACATTGATTAATCAGTCAAATGAGGGATTGAGTTTTTGATTAATCAACTAAATGAATGATTGACATGTTCATTAATAAACTAAAGAAGTGATTAACTTATGCATTGATCAAGTGCATTTTGTTTGTATTTTAGTCATTATTGGTATTGAGATTTACTTCAGTTTCATATATATTTGGATTACATCAATTTTACTCCAGTTCCATATACATTTGGATTCCATCAATTTTACTTCAGTCCCACTTATATTTGGATTCCATCAATTTTACTTCAGTCCCACTTATATTTGGATTACATCAATTTTACTCCAGTTCCATATACATTTGGATTACATCAATTTTACTCCAGTTCCATATACATTTGGATTACATCAATTTTACTCCAGTTCCATATACATTTAGATTCCATCAATTTTACTTCAGTCCCACTTATATTTGGATTACATCAATTTTACTCCAGTTCCATATACATTTGGATTACATCAATTTTACTCCAGTTCCACTTATATTTGGATTACATCAATTTTACTTCAGTTCCATATACATTTGGATTCCATCAATTTTACTTCAGTCCCACTTATATTTGGATCACATACATCTTTCGATCATTCGTTTATCATTTATTTAACTTAGCTGTACATTTTTGATACTATGAATTCTTTGAAACTTGTTTTCATTGTTAGGACACATTTATATTTGAAACTGATACCTTTTTAACTTAGTTCATAGTTTTTAGTCTATGTTCTTCGTGTTTGTCCAGTCCTTGATGAAGGCTAATTTAGAACAAACTGTTGTTTGCTGTTGTTACGGATCCAGCAGCACTTGAACTCTTGCCCTTTTGTTTGCATGCCATGTGATGATATCTGTGCATGTTTGTTAGGTTTTATTTAATTCCACACAAAGTCTTAAATTTATGTGGTTTTGGAGGAAGAAGCCTTCTCTAACACTGTTGACCTCAGGCACCAACGAGATAGTGATCTGTGGTTTTGTACTTTTTGCACACAGCTGACACTCTGGAGTTTGTTGTTTGATTCTGTTCAGGTTATTTCTCAGTGGAATATGCTGGGTTCTTAGCTGGGAAATGGTGCACTGATCCCTCTTTGTGAGTTTATTGATGCTAATATTAAGATTAGTCTTTGCTGTAGTTGTAAGGTCAGGTCAGTCCCATGGCAACAATTGCAATTAGGGATGAAAATAATTCTTCATGTACTAAGCCACAGTCTATGTGAGGTGGGGTGGCCAGTTCCCTTTCTTGCTGATTTTACTATCCCTAACTCATACGTCAGGTACCCATTTACAGCTGGGTTGACTGCAGGAGCGGTTGTACGAAGCACCAACCACAGCTCAGATTTATTTTCTGTTCATTCGCAAACTCCAACTCTGGCACGCTGTAATCCCAGTCTGGTAAGCCAGCTCACTGTCGACTAGGTTACACGCTCCACACCATAGTCATATCAGGATAAAAAGAATAGTATCACCTTTATCCTCTAAGCATGTCATAACAGGCAACTAAAGAGTGTTGACTCGGGGCTGGCAACTTCATCACGTTAAAAAAACAACCTTGCCATTATAATCTCAGATATAGAGTTCCTGTAAGTGGACCATCTGCAGTTAAAACTTGTGCTTCACCTTGGCGCAAACATGTGAATCATTGCAAATGCTTGGCAACAGGCTTTTTTAAAAAGAGACCAGTAGCACTGGTGGTCTATGCTGTTTATTGAAGTGAAAAAGTGAATTGTCAGTCGATTGATGTGATTAGGGTTTGCCATGTTCCTGTAGACAACTTTCCCAGTGTATCCTATGGCCAAGCTTCCTTGTTTACATAGTTACCTGCCATTACTTTTCTCATGTAACATTACTTCCAACCTAGTTTGCATTTCAGCCATTACCTGATCAAGGAGGTCTTTGTAGAACTCGCATTCTTCAGTCTTGGTCTGAGCCAGACAGTCAGCTTCAATGTGAGCAGCTGTTTCAGAGTCCAGATCCTATGGAGATAGAGAATGAAAAGTATAGAAATCAGTAATAACCATGGTCAATATTCTGTTACAGTAGAATCAATTCTACTTTTACAGACTAACACGAACCAACCACCATTGCTATAGTCACTAAAACCACTATCTTGTTAATAATTAGGTGATTCTTAAACAAATCAGAGCTTTAAACTAAGGCTAAATGGGAAAAATGTGCACCTTGATGAGAACCCTAACTATTTAGATACTACTTTTGATCGGCAGCTGACGTGGAAAACACAGATAGAGAGAGTTTGGATGCGTTCAAGAAGAGAATGACAATCATATAGAAACTTGCTGGAATAATTTGGGAGGGCAGATGAAAGTATACCAAAGAAGATGTACACTGAGTGTGTGAGACCAGTCCTAGAAAATGGAATAGTAGCACAAGCAGTTGCAGTCAAATCAAGCAATGCGAATAATAACAGAGTTTATTAGGACCACGTCTATTGGAAAACCTGAAAAAATTGCGAACCTGCAACCAATGGAGGACAGAAGAGACAGCAGAGCCCAACAACAAGGTGAAGAATTCAGAGAGTTGATAGACCACCCCATGTATCAGAGAATAAATGGGCTTGGATGGGGAAGACATACGTGGAGCAACGTTGTGGCATCAGTAAAAGAAAAATGGAGAACAAATTCAATAAATGACGCACTACAAATATAGACGATTCAGCATCATATGCAACAGAGAATAGAGGTGGAGGGATTTCTCTAAGCCTAAAAAACACAAAACAAAGACAGCTATCAGTGGCAACTGGAAAATTTGCATGTAACGTCAGAGCAGAGGCAGAAGCTGTAAAAACTGCAACAGAAACTCTAATGACAGATGAAAATACAGAGAGTGAAGTTGTACTCTTTACAGTGGTTGTGGCACTAGAGAGCCAGAAAAATACAGATCTTAAGGAACTAAGAGTGATATTCTTTATCACCAGTTCAAAGAGCTATGATAAAATGGATTCCATCTCATTGCAATATTTTTGACAATGAAGAGGCTGACAGACTGTCAAAAGAAAGCTACTTCAACGAGATATAGGAATAAAAGATTTACCCCATGTAGATACAGGAACAAGTGGGAAGCATGGCATTTAGGTCATCAACCAAATGACGCATATTACCAGCTCAACAGAGGTAATCTTTAGACTCTGCACAGGCCACAACAGACTGAGGTACCATCTGTACAACAAACTATGAATAAGACATACCAATGGTGTCCAACATACGATGAACAGAGAAAGCATGTGAGGCCACCACCGATACCATTCCTGGAAAGCTCTATAGATATATCAATAGCCTCAGGCTAACCATTGATTAGTTAGTTTTCTTTCCACTTGTGCCGTTTAGTGTCGTGGGGAGCTTGAGTCGTCTATCCTGCGCCAAGTGCGTTGCGTGGTCAATGTGAGCCCTTGTCGTTGCACAATCACTCTAATGCCATCTATCCACCTACCTCACAGCCGCCCTTTTACCCTGTATCCAGATCTACCAGCATTGTAAGCCATCAGTGGAAGATGATGAGGGTGCATTCTCATGAGATGACCAAATCAACCTATTTTCTGCCTGGAAATGTATTCGGCACAAGACGTAGTGCCGACCATACTTCGAATGTCGTCATTCCGCATTCTGTCTCTTCTGGTAACACCGATGACTTTCCTCAAATACTTCATTTCACAAGTTGAAATTCTGCTCCGGCACGCCCTTGACAGAGGCCATGTTTGGCACTGGTAGCACAAAATCGGCATACATATACTGTTTATCAGCTGTTGCTTTGTTGCCAAACTAATGCTCGGGTGTCTAAGCAATGGGGACAACTGATAAGTCACTGCAGATGCTTTCTGGCACCTTGTCTCGATTTCCCTGTCGATCCTACCGTCTGCCGAAAAAATACTGTCCATATACTTGAACTCGTGGACCTGTGATTGATGTCCATTGATTTTTTTACATATATTAAAGCTGAGGTCTGAAAGTACAAGAAGAATAATAAGGTAACTCATTTTGGTGAGGCACTCCCTAAAGATCCACACTAACAGAGTCCGCCTATGGGTCACATCAAAACATATAACAACACTGCTGAAAACAATACTCACTGGAAGGGAGGGTGAAGGGCAGGCATGTCAGTGGGAAAAGAAACAACTTATAAGAAAACAACAACAGATGGACTGGCAAAGGCCTGGCAGGTATTGCGCCATCATAGCAAGAGGCAGAGGACGGAGACTCATTGCATCCGACATTTGATGTGGAGATGGCGCCTGAACTGAAAGTCGCAGAGTAGCCTTTTCATTCCCCTTTCACAGCAAACAGGGTTTAATTTAACTCCTATTACGACCAGCATGATCCAGTCGACCTAACTGTAGTGTAAATGTGTACCAAGCTGACAGTTAGGGAATCACAGTTATGTGATTGTGATATAGTCTAGTCTAACTAGCACTAGCTAGTAACCCTATCCTCGACAGCGGTGTGATGGCTGCTAGTGCAGCAGTGCTAGCTAGTAGTTAGTAGTATGATGAGTGAGACTACCTTTCTAGTGTCTGTTACAGTCTTTCCTATAATTACTAATACTAATAGTACTATAATCAAGATCACACTAGAAATAAACATCAATCACAACATCTAAAAATTTGTTTCTTTCCTTCTGTGTGAATAACTACAACATCATCACCATCCTCAACAACAGCTACAACACTTACCGATCGCAGACGTCTGTTATGTTCATTAACTTTGTCTAAGATTTCCCTGATCTTGACGTTCTCATCTTCAAGGGAGCCAACTCTCAGTCTCAATGTGTGGAGCTCTCCTTCGTACTCCCCGATTTGGTTGCCTAGCGACTCTATCTTCTTTCTCTGATCCTTAGCCTGGTTTTCGTAGGTGATAATCCTGAATATGGGGGGAAAATATGAGAGATATAATTATGATACCTTGAAGTTTTAATATTTGAGATTCATGTAACATTATTAGCACCTTAATCTGGTTGACATGATATTCTACCTCCTTTTTTAACATGTCTTGTCTTGTCTTATCCACTTGAGGGCACTTGTGCCGTGAGACGGCGTGGGGAGCCATAGTGGCATAGTTTTCTGTACAGTGCCAGACGAGTCACTGAAGTGGTCGTCATACCATGACGATTTAGAATATCCGCAACATTTCCTATCCACCTAGTTCTTGGTCTGCCACGGTTGCAATAATCCGAACATCGTGCGTTATAGGCGCACAGGGGTAGTTGGTCAGGATACATTCTTATTAGGTGGCCGAACCACTTGATTCTCGCTTAATCAATATATTCAGAGCATGGTCTCGCTTCAACTATTCTTCTTACATCTTCATTGCGCATTCTGTCTCTCCTAGTTACCTTGATTGTTTTCCGGAAGCATCTCATTTCACATGTAGCGATCTTTCTCTCTAGAGTTTTTATTAAAGTCCATGTTTTGCACTGGTAACACTCAGAGAGTTAGCATGAATATACTGTTGATTATGATCTTTTTGTGCACATGTTAGGGTGTTTCAATAATGGTGACAACTAGTATGCAATCGCATTTGCTTTTTGGCACCTGATCTCACGCTTTCTATCTAAACCTCCATCCTGTGTGAAAACACTACAAAAGTACTTGAACTCCTGCACTTGTTTGATCTTGGTCCCATTTACCCTAATGTTCATGTTTTCAGGCGATCTGCTAATCTGTATAGTTTCTGTTTTGGATGTGTTAATTTTCATTCTGTATCTTTCACATACAGAGTTGAGCGCAGGCAGATGTTGCTGTAGATCATCTTCACTCTCGTAAAGTAGACATTGTTCATCTGCAAAAAGGAGTTCATTTAACCGATCAGCCTCTGTCCTTTCTTCCTCTGCATTTCTTGCCACCATGCTCCAATTTGGCCTACAGCGTTATTCTGTCCAAACATGTTAATGGCGACAACACACACTCTTGCCTCATCCCGGCTATTATTTCCATTGTTTACTTAACTGACAGTGGAATATACCAATCTCGAAGAAGGATATCGATTTTGTGCCATTCCAAACGAAACTAAAAAAACACTTTAATCACTCTTCTATTCACTGTGATGTTGATGAATTCCACCGCCGCATACCACTCAAACAATTTTCAATGCCGACCTTCCTATCTCCTGACCCTAGGGACCCCTTTCTCGCTACTCCAATTATAAATCTAATTGGACTCGTGAATCACACATTCGATCTTTGACATCAAGAGAACCCAACAGGATATAGCGCGCCTTCATCCTGGCCGTCGTCGGTATTGTAATGCTTCTTGTCCGAAGGTTCGCTTTCGATCCAACATTGTCGACATGACGATCTCATTATCAAACGTGCCGACAATGGAGGAACAGAGGTAGTATATTCTTTCTAATCTTGTGTCACAAGTCGTGGAACGAACTTCGTAGCTACTTGATGCATTTCTCTGTTATAACATCACGGTACGATCCTATGGATACGGTGCATATTCTTTTGTTATTTCCTGAATTGTTAGATGACGATTGGAGCGCACATGTGCACTATGAGCGCCGTCACATGATGTTATGGGTCGTTCCAAACGCAAGGTGTCATTTGTTGACTGCTTCCAGCTCTCCCGGAAAAGTCTGTTTTATGGCAGTCTGGCTAACAAAGTGATGGATCAACGTGATCCCCGTAGTCGTGAGCGACACGTAGATGAAGCCAAGCACAACACAACCGTAAGGAGAACCTATATAGGAGAAGGATATGAGAACAAAACTGTAACCTGACCCTTAACGCGCAATTTCAAAAGTAGTGTATTTTTAAAAAAAGAACATACCTCGCGTATATGACGTCCTTGACAGGACATCGTATTTCAGTCCATACGGACAGAAACACACATTGACTACTCTTTCTTCTAATGTACTCTCTTGTGACCGGATCTCTCGACACTTTCTTTTAGAAGTATGCTCCCCAACACCCATATTCCTCGTTATGATGGTCTCGCGACTTTCAAGATCCTGTCCTAAGTCTGGCCAAGTTTGTCCCTACCTTCAACGTTTTTTTAAATTCAACGGTCATTTCTCCGATCAGATCAGGGCAGTAGCTACGGGCATATTTATGGCCCATTTGAAATTCATAATTTTGTCTCGCTATCAGGTCTCCTGGTGTCTGGCCCCGCATTACAGCTATGCTGTTTTGTTCCATCATACTTATTTTCATTGTGTTTTTGGGCACTTAATTGCACATTTATGTAATGTACACAGCTGGGAGTAGCGTTTTAATTGTTACAGATACATTCTTGTATAAATGACTTGACAAAATCGCTCTATTTTGCGTGTCTGTGTATGTACATTATTTTAGAATGAGTTGTATTACTATAATACACGGAACTTTATTTTAATTCTAGCATGCTGTTTACACACCTGAGTGTTACCGGGACTTGAAAGAGGAGTAACGAATATCGTTACTGCAACCTGCAAGGTATGTCGTAAGAGGTGAGTAAGGCGAGTAGGAATGGCTTCTCCATAATATAGAAACGTTCAGCCACACAAACTTTAATATGGGTAGGCCAATATTTAATAACTTAGTAAGTTTTTGTTGAAGACCTATGCTCTACAGGAAACTGGAACAGTTTAATTTACTTGACTGATTGATTAGGGCACATTTCATCTGATGTTCTACCGATACAGCAATGACTGCATCAGTTATTTCTTATATTGCTGATGCTAACATGACTAGCTTCATTGGCTTTGTTAACTACTTCTTTCTGACAATCCGTTTCACACTCACATCTCTGTTACATCAGTCAACTTTCTTGACACCCCTGTTTCTATTTCAACAGAAGCTATAACCTTTCTCCAGCCCCCCAGCGTGTCATTAATAAATCTTGTGCTGACGTTTTAATCTCTTCCTACCGGTCTCTATCTGACCGTGCGAAACTGATTCTTACTTTTCATTCTCAGAGCTCTCCTGCCCGTGAAGTTTTATTCCATCATATCCCTATCATAAATTCAGATCCTTTCACAATAGTGGTATTTTGTAATCCTCCTTTGGTAGCGTACATACGAGATAGAAATTTGCGTGACCTGTTGGTCATAACCCACTCAACACTCACCTCAGAGCCCAACCCAAAACCTTGCCCTGCAAGACCAAGCATAGTTGCGTAACTTATCTACTATATTCACAAACACGTTATGTAGCCTTCCCTAAAGCAGTGTTCAACTTACTACGGAATACTTTGGACCTCTGAACACATGTATTCCTGCAATGTACAACTGCCACAAGAAAGTATTGATATATATATATATATATATATATATATATATATATATATATATATATATATATATATATATATATATATATATATATATATATATACAGGACGACAAACTTTAAGGCGGCTCATCAGTCAGTCAAAAAAAGTTACCTGTCAACATGATCGGCATACAGTCATGCAATTTATGTTTACAAATATAAATTAGGCACTACTTCACTTTTATTTCTACATAACAATGCGTACCAAAACAAAATATTTGTATTACATACAGTATTATTCTATTTCTTCTTAAGAGAAAAGGCACTATTGTCAGAGGCATGTCGTGTGTCTTTGAACATTATTGATAGTACTGTAGAACCATTTATCGATAGCTTTAGTAAGTTTAAATTGTAACAGTTGAAGTCCATTTAGATTCACCATCATAAGCTAGCTTATGTACAATCCATTTCAACCGTAATATCATTTATAAGTCGTTATATAGTAACGACTAACAACGTAATTAACGATTTAAAACGGATACTTTTTTACTGGTCAAGCAAAACTTGTTACTCGTCACGGGAAGCAGACCAGCGCTTTTGTCAAACCCTATATATATATATAAATATATATATATATATATATATATATATATATATATATATATATATAAATTTAGGAATTATTTATATGTTTAAACTTTTACGTATACGTATTGCAACAGTTGAAGCCGATATATCGGCTTTAAAGTCAGGGAACTAAATTATGATATTATTTGCCATAACTAACGTGAATTTCTCGTTGCGTCTGATTACGTGCGGTAAATGAACCAGACCTTTTTATTTATCGATTTCTTTCTGTGGTCTTTAAAAAATATAAATAAAGAGATAAAAAAATCGCGATCTTGTTACCGGAAGATGTTCTATCTTTTTTATGTGCTGTTTGTCTGGTTCGAGTAAAAAAAGTCCTGGATTTGGGAAAAAGGTATGATACAATTATAATGCCCTGCATTTTCAGTATTTGAGATTAATCTAACGGTCTGAAAGAACCTCCCCCTAGTTTTTGAAGATTCTTTCTTCTTTCGGTGGTATGTTGTCTGATTCCCGTAATTGATATTGAAAGTTCTGAATATGGATATAAAAGCCAATTATGATGTTTTGCAGTTTTAATTGATGCCATGACTCGCTCCAGCGTCACGTGCAACATGCTGACCAAGATCATATTTCACGGGTATATACTGTGTTGCTGCAGTAGCCTGATCAACGAGTTTAGGATCAATACTATGATCCCCAAAGTGGTTAGCCGTATGAGAAGCCCTGCATTGCACTTCAGCGAGGAGGGCCATGTTTCAGCTTTTTCTAAACGTCTTGGAATGTAAGAAGAGTCGCTGTAAACCCGATACGAGAGTCAATTCGTCAAGATGGAAGAAATCAGATAGGAGTAGCTAAAAATAAAAATAAATTAAAAAATAACAACCAAGACAATATCAGATGACAGTATTCAAACCGATGATTGTCCACTGCAGACAGAAATGTAATCTGTTCAAGAGGTTAAATAACGGAAACGCAAAAATATGACGGTGTAGGTAGGAGAAACATACAGTTAATTATGCCACCCTTACAAATCAGCTCCATGAAAAAAGCAGCATATCTTTCTTCAAGACATTCTAGGGATAAATTGTATCGTGATAAAAGATGCATGAGACAGATTATCAGTTTTCCGACGAACAGACATTGTTAGATAGGTAATAAGTATGGCGATGAGATAAACATGAGAGTCTGCAGGTTTTATGAGGAAAATATATGTTATTTTATGGTTAAAATAATTGATGACGAGAAAGGTATGATAGAGTCTGCTTGTTGTATGAGGAAAATATATGTTATTTGATGGTTAAAATAATTGATGACGAGAAAGGCATGATAGCGTCTGCTTGTTGTATGAGGAAAATATATGTTTTTTGATGGTTAAAATGATTGATGACGAGAGAAGACTGAGGTAGACCGTCACTTTTATGAGGTGAAAAAATGTGTGCATTTGAGTAATAACCCGTATAGCAACGAGATAGCCAAAAACAGACCTTCCATACTATTAAGACACTGATGTGGTTATTTGAGGGATGAACCAGATGACAACTAGTGAAACCTGAGACTGACCTGTCCATTTTATGGAGGAAATAGATGTTGCTATTAGAGAGATACACTGTGGGGCGACGCGAGACGCATGTTTCCTCCCATCCGTTTTATGAAGGAAATATATGTTATATAGCGATACATTACATTGATACTACAATAGAAACCAGAAACGGTCAGGTTTATGAGGGAAATTGATGGTGACATTTGAGAGACAAACTAGATGACTGCGAGCAAAACTAGATACAGAACCAGTCAGGTTTATAAGGGAAATTGATGTTGTCATTTGAGGGACAAACTAGATGACTGCCAGCAAAACTAGATACAGAACCAGTCAGTTTTATGAGGGAAAAAGATACAATTATATTTTAATGCAAGTATTACAGAAGAAGAAGAAGAAGAAAAGGAAGAAGAAGACAAGAAAGAATGATCCACGCCTAGGGAATACAAAATGTGACCTTTACATTACAACATTATTACGTGTTTGACCTTTCAACCCTGAAACCTGTGTTAGTTATAAACCTTTAACCTTTTCTCCTCTACGGCTCTATATTATAATGGTACACAAATTACACCTGTCACCTTCAAAACGACACAGTCCAGGAACAGAGATAGTAGATCCAGAGAGTGGATGGATACTTGGCTTGTACAGAATATTTGGTTTCAGTCTCAGCTATTATTTGTATATAAAAGGCTCATTGTTATTTCACAGTTATTTTAATGGTTGCTTCAGGTTATGATAACCCATTTTCACATATTTGACACATTTCTAAATAGTACATACGCAGGCACTTGACATGACCAGAAAGTTAAAACGGAGAAAGCAATTTCTGGTGTGCTGTTTTAATTAGGCCTACAACAACATAATAACATTTACTCTGGCTTACCACAGCCATAGGAAAGAAAACAGGACGCTTCAAGAATAATGGACAGGTAAAGTAAATTAAGTAATAAACACAGTCATGTCGCAGATACTGCAGTGGAGGTTGAAGTGTTAGCAACTTAATTATGCTAGATCTTTCGCTGTTTGCAAGTGGGGTATCTGCTTCTCCTCCTAGATAACCGCATTCACAAACTCAGAACAGCCAACAGAGGAAGATACAACTCAGCACGAGTAGCTTCGAACAACCACAACAACAGTTGGGTAAGGTGTAGAGCAGAATATTGCAAAGTACGACCGGCCTGTCGAGAATATCCTATCAACAATCGCGAGAACTTAATATGACATCGCTCGACGGGCGGTGAGCCTAAAGGTAATTCTAGTGCCGTGAAACCACATGAGTCTCATAAATGATATTGATTTGTCTATAAACACACACACACACACAAATATATATATATATCATCATCATGTAGCATGTCCTTTGTAGAACGTCGCTCCCATCACAGTCTGTCTGAAAGAAATTCGTTCCCTTGCCAAATCTCCAGCTTCCGCCACTGTCATACTCAGGCAATCCTGGATATCTTGGTGCCATCGTCTTCTTGGTCTACCCCTTCCTCTTTTGCCTGGCACCATACCTTCCATCACCGTTCTCTCAAGACCGTTGTGTCTCTTGATGTGACCAAAGTATTTGCATTTTCTAGCCAAAATGGAATTGATAAACCAGTTTTCCTCTATGCTCAGCTCTTGCCGAATGTCTACATTTGTTCTTTTCTCTGTCCAATGTATTCTGATGATCTTTCTGTAACATTTTGACTCGAAGGATTCGATTCTTTGTCTAGAAGTTTTGGTAATCGTCCATGCTTCACAGCCATTAGCTGCCACAGGAAAAACACAGGCTCTCAAGACTTTTACTTTTATCATTTTGTTGGTACCCTGCCATAATTTCTTCAGGCTGTTCAGTCTCTGCATTGCCATAGCAAGTCTTCTTCTGATTTCTTTCGAGCAGTCGCCATTTTTGTCGATTCTGGAGCCCAGATATTCAAAATGTGTAACCTGATCTATTTATTCACCACCCACTGTAAATTTATGCTGACATTGTGTTTTATCGGTGGTCATTATCTTTGTTTTGTTTATGTTTATGAACAGATTTTGATCTTTACTATGTCCATTAACGGCTGAAAGTAGCTGCTCTAGCCCTTCCGCACTTCTTGATACTATCACTGTGTCATCTGTGTATCGTAACTCTGTAATCTCGTACCCCTCAATCGTAAATGGGTCGAAACTTTCAATGTTTTCATCTTCTCGTACATTTCTCATTACACATTCCGCATTTATGTTGTACAGATAAGGTGAGAGTATACATCCCTGTCGGACTCCCTTTTGTACTGCAAACCAATCTGATGTTTGCCCAGATACTCGGACAGCGGCTTGTTGATCTTGGTATAATGTTTCAATGAGATGGACTATATGCAAAGGAAACCCCATTTCCTTCATGATTCTCCATAGAGTTTGATGTTTTACAGTGTCGAAGGCCTTAGTGTAATCAATGAAACATGTGTACAGGTGTACATTAAACTCTACATTTTTCATATATATTCCTTAAATTGAATATGTGGTCCCGGGTCTCTCTGTCTTTCCTAAAACCTGCCTGGACTACGTGAATTTCAGATTCAAACCTTTTCTCTATCCTTCTTAATAGGATTCGCAAGAGTATCTTGCTAGCATGGCTGATCAGTGCGATAGTTCGGTAGTTCGTGCACAGCTTCAGGTTGCCTTTTTTGGGGAGGGGAATATAAATTGATTTCATCCATGCTTCTGGCCACTCTGCACTGTGCCATATCTGTTTACACAGCTTGTGATAGACTCGAACACATGCCTCTTCTCCTGCTTGTATATGCTCTGCTGGGATATCATCACATCCTGGGGACTTTCCCTTTTTCAGGCTTTTAATTGCAGAGCGTACTTCTTCCAATGTTGGTTTAGGTTCTTTCTCATCCTTTGGTAGGATTGTAACTGAGCGCTTTGTGCTATCTCCATACATGGTTCTGCAGTACTCTCTCCATCTATTCAGTATGTCTTTGGTTTCTGTTAATGTGTTATCCTCTTTGTCATTTATGACATGTGGAACCGGACGGAATTCCCTTGTCATTGTTCTTATTGCTTTGAATGCATCTCTTTCTCTGCCTTGTTGTTGAAGGTTTTCTATATCCTTACATGTTTCTACCATGTATCTTCTTTTATCTTTTCTTATTTCTCTTCTAACTTTTCTTGCGCAGTTTTTATATGCTGTGTTGGTCCCCTTACTTTCCATTTGTTTTAATTGTTGCCTTTCTGCAATGCGTTTCTGTGTTTCCTCTGTTATATAGCTCTGTGTCTTGTGCAATATCATTGGAATCATTTCTTTTGCTGTCGAGATCAAAATATCCCTTGCGTACGATGTCAACTCCTCAGATGTCATCTCTTCCTGTATAGCAAGCAACGCCTCAAATTTGTTTTCTACTTTGATGTTGTATTCAGTAGGTATTGCTGATACATCGAAGCGTATTGGCTGGCAACCTCTGTCAATCCTACGTAGTCTTGTTTGGAAAACTGCAAACAGCAATTCGTGGTCCGTATCGCAGTTTGCTCCTGGCAGCGTTTTATATATATATATATATATATATATATATATATATATATATATATATATATATATATATATATATATATATATATATATATATATGTAACTAAATCTATTTATAATTCATTACCCTTTATTATTATAATCTTAAGTTATTAGCTTGCCTCAGTGGAACCATGAACTCCTTGCTGGTGAGACGAGAACATGGCCATTGGTCCATCCATGCACCCCCATGCATTTCGTATGAAGTGACTAAATAGAGTTGTGAATGAGTCTAGCAACATCATAGTTTAAAACAAATTACTAAAGAAACCATTACTGCAAGAGCAGACATGTTGTGGAACAGGCTTTCTGAAGGAGACCAACTGAAGGGAAGACCCATACTCTGCCTGGAGTAAAAAAGAGGCCGACAGAGTTATTATAGTTAACTGTGTTTGTCGCTATTTGCTTTTAAAGCTACTCGTATTGAGTTAACTCATTGCGCGTTGCCTCTCGTAACAGGTTAAATGATATCGTTTGATCAGTGTAGTGATAGATCATTGCAACCTCGTAAGTACAAGTAAAGTAAGTAGCATGTCCTTCAAAGAACGTCGCTTCTTACAACCGCTAACCTATTTGGCTGTTATATGTTTCTTGGCAAGTGTGCAGTATGGTAGGTTGCCATTACTTTCCGTACATGGAGGAGCGAAACATCCATTGTCTGCCAATCTGGACACGAACGTGATTCGAACCTGGTAGGTTGGAATTGTGAAACTGACGCTTCAACCCTAGCTCGCGCACTTCGTAATATCGTAAACTGGATGGAAACATATTACAAAGTCGACCATTCCACTGCTTAGACACAAACATATTACAAAGTCGACCATTTCACCACTTAGACAGAAACTTACTACAAAGTCGACCATTTCACCACTTAGACAGAAACATACCACAAAGTCGACCGTTTCACCACTTAGACAGCAAAATGACACATGACGAAGGAACATCAACTGAAATTTTCATTCGAATCGTCTTGGCTTTATTTGCTTTTAACCAATTAACAAATAACTGGGGGTCGAAAACAGGGAGCAAACCCAGGCTGTTCAATTCCAACACAATATCAGTATTAACATATGAACGTGAACGCTAGAGAATGACCAAAACTCTTGAAAATCGGCTGGAAGCATTTAACAATAAATGCTTTAGAAAATGATTGAACATTTTCTGGAAAGAAGTTAAGACAACCACATATTATAGACCAAACAGCAAAATGTTTCTGCTGTTATGAAGAAAAGAAAACGTTGGAACTACATCAGATATGGCCTTATAATTAACAGCAACAGAATACCAGTTTAAGCGGTTATGTGAAGACCAACTGCCATTAGAAAGAGGTGTAGGCCAAGATAGACACTGCGCATGACAATCACTAGGGAGGCCGCTATGTTGAGTCTTAACAGCATTGAGCAGCTATGAGTGGCATCGGACCGATCTACAGTTGAAAGTATTGCATTCTGTCTTACGCGCCGTGTTTGGCGCCGAAGGAAAATGGATATATAGGTAGATAGAGCACCCGATAGTCTGGACATTGTTAGAGTCAATAATCAAAGAAAACATTGTAATGCATTTAGACAAATTTAATCTAATTAGAAATAGTCAGCATGGGTTACCAGAGGGAGATCATGCTTAACAAATCTATTAGAATTCATGGAGGAGGTTACTAAAATGTTAGATAAAGGGGAGCCAGTGGATGTTATTTATCTGGATTTTGCAAAGGTCTTTGATAGAGTACCTCATCAAAGATTATTTCGAAAATTAAAATCACATGGAATAGGTGGGGAAGTTGCCAAATGGATTGAAAATTGGTTAACGGGAAGAAGGCAAAGGATGGGTATAAATAAGGAGTACTCTGAGTGGTGTAAAGTGAAAAGTGGAGTGCCACAGGGCTCGGTTTTGGGACCAATTTTATTCTTGATATATATATATGATTTGGACATAGGTATGGGATCCATTATTGCAAAATTTGCTGATGACACGAAACTATGCAATAATGTCTCATCTAAAGCAGAAGTGGATATATTGAGGTCGAATTTAGATAACATTCGAGAATGGTCTGTAATCTGGCAAATGGAGTTTAATGTAGATAAATGTACAGTCATCCACATGGGTAGATCCAATATGGAACATAATTACAGAATGGGAGAGAACAATATTAGAAAGATAGATAAAGAAAGGGACTTAGGGGTTATAATAGATCATACATGTAAGGTGAGGGAGCAAGTTCAGGTAGCAGTAAAAAAGGCAAATGCAATGTTAGGGATGATAAAAAGAAATATTAAACATAGGAGCAAGGAAGTGATAGTCAAACTGTATAAAGTATTAGTTAGACCAAGATTGGAGTACTGTGTACAGGTGTGGAAGTCTTATCAGAGAGGGGATATAGACATGCTGGAGAGAATACAAAAAAGAGCGAAAAAGCTGATAGTGGGATTCCAGAATTACAGTTTTGAAGAAAGATTAAAAAGAACTGGCCTTCAGTGTCTAGAAGAGAAAAGAATTCGTGGTGACTTAATACAGGTGTATAAGATGATCAGAGGAATGGATAAAGTAGACTATAACAAGTTTTTTAAAGTACAACCACCAACAAGGACAAGAGGGCACAGCTACAAGTTGACTAAGGAGAGGTCCAGATTAGATATTAGGAAGTATTTCTTTAGCCAGAGAGTAGTGAATGCTTGGAATGCATTGCCAAGTGAGGTGGTGGAGGCTGGGACGGTCAATGCATTTAAGAACATATTGGATGCGTACAGCTTCTAGACGAAGGTGATGTAAATGGAACTGGTTGTATACAGACTCTGCAGAGTCTTCTAAACCAGTATAAAGACGTTAAGTTAAGTTAAGACTTTGCAAGTAGCAAGATATTGTCCAGAGAACGGAATGCGTTGTGGCGAGGTTTACTGCTTGTCTGCAACATTTGCACCGGTATTTCAAACACTGTACTTACTTATCATGTTGCCGGCCTATGTGACAGTATGCAATTTAGGTCGGTTCCCAGCCTGCTGTTTGCTGACTGGTTTGCTTTCCTTTTTTGCTGTCCTGCCTTTCTTGACTGTTATTTGGTCAGGTAGCTATTTACAGCAGAGTAGATAAGAACTTTCCGACAATGTGATGCGTTCTCTATCAGGTTATACGTGAGAATGAAAGCATGAGCTCTAGTCGATCTGCCACTCTGGCGCTTATTTGGAATACAACATGGGAAACACTGTTGTCAGGGATGGCTTGGCTTCGTTCGTTCTCATTCTCCCATTACCAAATCCTGAAAAGGGCTTAAGTAGCAGAATGTAGTCCAGAGAAGGGAATGCGTTGTGTCGTAGTTTACAGCTTGACTACGATATTTGCCCCTTTCGGTCCAACACATCCGACTCCAGCAATCATTTTTTTAGTACCGGGTTAGCATTCCCTCTTCGATCCCTTTTCCTTAGCCAGACTGCCCTGCTGCAGGCTGTTATCCAGGATCACCGTGTGGAGGTGTAGAAGGGTTTTGGCAGCTCTGGTTCGCTGCCAATGACGCAAGCAATCAACTATGGGTCGCTGACCGCTGCAGCTCATGCGCTGCTCAGCATATAAATTGTGACATGCCATAACGCCGGCCATGGTTACGTGGTTTGCTTATAGCAGCATAGATGACGCCTAACAGGCTGCGGTTTTACTTTGCTTTATTGTTTGAGTCAATTAAGATGGATTCACACCCCTGTTAACCACACTCCGTAAGCGCTTGTCCCAACGCAGCGGAGTATTAAGTTGCTCGATTTAACCCGATAGGTAGAAAACCCTTCTCCCGACTACATCCAGCTCATACCAGAGCTGGGATCTGCACATGTAGAGGGAATAGAAGTACTAAGAACCTCAATTATGTATGAGGTTAGGTGACTAATTTTATTCCTTTCTGCTTTTACCTCCACAACTATAAGCCATGTACCAATTTACAGATGGGTCGACTGGAGAATGTCGATAACGTTGGTCAAACCCTGCACCTTAGCCGTGAGAAATTAGCACTCTGTCAGACGCGTGGAAAGAAGCGATTTAAGCAACAAGACAACGTATAGAGCAAACAGTCATCTTCCAAGAAAAGAAGACACCAAACCGCAGGGAATGTCGACCAAACGAAAGACAGCTACCACTGTCTTAAATCAGCAGAGCAGGTAAACCTGCTGACAGTACAACAGAGAATGCATTGCTTTGGCCGCATTGTGAGAATGCAACAAGACCACATTAGTCATGCAACCTTCTACAAAACCACATTAGTCATGCAACCTTCTACAAAACCACATTGGTCATGCAACCTTCTACAAAACCACATTAGTCATGCAACCTTCTACAAAACCACATTAGTCATGCAACCTTCTACAAAACCACATTAGTCATGCAACCTTCTAAAAAACCACATTAGTCATGCAACCTTCTACAAAACCACATTGGTCATGCAACCTTCTACAAAACCACATTAGTCATGCAACCTTCTACAAAACCACATTAGTCATGCAACCTTCTACAAAACCACATTGGTCATGCAACCTTCTACAAAACCACATTAGTCATGCAACCTTCAACAAAACCACATTAGTCATGCAGCCTTCTACAAAACCACATTAGTCATGCAACCTTCTACAAAACCACATTAGTCATGCAACCTTCTACAAAACCACATAGTCATGTAACCTTCTACAAAACCACATTAGTCATGCAACCTTCTACAAAACCACATTAGTCATGCAACCTTCTACAAAACCACATTAGTCATGCAACCTTCTACAAAACCACATTAGTCATGCAACCTTCTACAAAACCACATTGGTCATGTAACCTTCTACAAAACCACATTAGTCATGCAACCTTCTACAAAACCACATTAGTCATGCAACCTTCTACAAAACCACATTAGTCATGCAACCTTCTACAAAACCACATTAGTCATGCAACCTTCTACAAAACCACATTGGTCATGCAACCTTCTACAAAACCACATTAGTCATGCAACCTTCTACAAAACCACATTAGTCATGCAACCTTCTACAAAACCACATTAGTCGTGCAACCTTCTACAAAACCACATTAGTCATGCAACCTTCTACAAAACCACATTAGTCATGCAACCTTCAACAAAACCACATTAGTCACGCAACCTTCTACAAAACCACATTAGTCATGCAACCTTCTACAAAACCACATTAGTCATGCAACCTTCTACAAAACCACATTAGTCATGTAACCTTCTACAAAACCACATTAGTCATGCAACCTTCTACAAAACCACATTAGTCATGCAACCTTCTACAAAACCACATTAGTCATGTAACCTTCTACAAAACCACATTAGTCATGCAACCTTCTACAAAACCACATTAGTCATGCAACCCTCTACAAAACCACATTAGTCATGCAACCTTCTACAAAACCACATTAGTCATGCAACCTTCTACAAAACCACATTGGTCATGTAACCTTCTACAAAACCACATTAGTCATGCAACCTTCTACAAAACCACATTAGTCATGCAACCTTCTACAAAACCACATTAGTCATGCAACCTTCTACAAAACCACATTAGTCATGCAACCTTCTACAAAACCACATTGGTCATGTAACCTTCTACAAAACCACATTGGTCATGCAACCTTCTACAAAACCACATTGGTCATGCAACCTTCTACAAAACCACATTAGTCATGCAACCTTCTACAAAACCACATTAGTCATGCAACCTTCTACAAAACCACATTAGTCGTGCAACCTTCTACAAAACCACATTAGTCATGCAACCTTCTACAAAACCACATTAGTCATGCAACCTTCAACAAAACCACATTAGTCACGCAACCTTCTACAAAACCACATTAGTCATGCAACCTTCTACAAAACCACATTAGTCATGCAACCTTCTACAAAACCACATTAGTCATGCAACCTTCTACAAAACCACATTAGTCATGCAACCTTCTACAAAACCACATTAGTCATGCAACCTTCTACAAAACCACATTAGTCATGTAACCTTCTACAAAACCACATTAGTCATGCAACCTTCTACAAAACCACATTAGTCATGCAACCCTCTACAAAACCACATTAGTCATGCAACCTTCTACAAAACCACATTAGTCATGCAACCTTCTACAAAACCACATTGGTCATGTAACCTTCTACAAAACCACATTAGTCATGCAACCTTCTACAAAACCACATTAGTCATGCAACCTTCTACAAAACCACATTAGTCATGCAACCTTCTACAAAACCACATTAGTCATGCAACCTTCTACAAAACCACATTAGTCATGTAACCTTCTACAAAACCACATTGGTCATGCAACCTTCTACAAAACCACATTGGTCATGCAACCTTCTACAAAACCACATTAGTCATGCAACCTTCTACAAAACCACATTAGGAAGAAGAGCGAGAGGTTGTTGTTGTTGTTATTGTTGTTGTTTAATGCCCACAATAAGTAAGTTTACCCTTATGTGCGCCCTGAAAAGGGCGTTAAGTGGTGGACTATGGTATCTTTCATCACATCCCGAGCATGCTGATGAAGGTGGACCGCGGTCCTCCAGACGGTTGTGCTATGCTTGGCTTTATCTGCGTGGGGCTCACTACTATGGGGATTACATCGATCCACATCTCGTCAGCCAGGGTGCCCTGAAAACAGTCTATTTCCAGAATACACTACATGGAAGACAAATTGTGGTCTTGGTCAATGTATTGCGTCTGACCTTGACGCGACGTCCTGGTCAGTTCCTGGTCAGTGCCTGGTCAGTTTCTCTATGGCGAGAGGTAGATCGAGGAAAATGTGGATAGGTGGCGTAAACGAGCCCTGCCGTAAAATGGGGAAAAATGTTACTCGGGTACAACTGGGTTACAACCTGGTAGAAAGTGAGACGACACTGGGCTACAACCTGGTAGAACGTTAGACGACACTGGGCTACAACCTGGTAGAACGTTAGACGACACTGGGTTACAACCTGGTAGAACGTTAGACGACACTGGGCTACAACCTGGTAAAACGTTAGACGACACTGGGCTACAACCTGGTAGAACGTTAGACGACACTGGGTTACAACCTGGTAGAAAGTGAGACGACACGGCTACAACCTGGTAGAAAGTGAGACGACACTGGGCTACAACCTGGTAGAAAGTGAGACGACACTGGGCTACAACCTGGTAGAAAGTGAGACGACACTGGGCTACAACCTGGTAGAAAGTGAGACGACACTGGGCTACAACCTGGTAGAAAGAGAGACGACACTGGGCTACAACCTAGTAGAAAGTGAGATGACCCTGAGCTACAACCTGGTAGAAAGAGAGATGACACTGAGCTACAACCTGGTAGAAAGAGAGATGACACTGAGCTACAACCTGGTAGAAAGTGAGACGACACTGAGCTACAGCCTGGTAGAAAGTGAGACGACACAAGGAGAATAAGATGGTAAACCTGTTTCGCGTGAGAACAGAACACAGCAGATTAAATGGCCACTTACACAGACTTAAACTGGCCCCATTATCCATGTGTACATACATGCATCATACACATTCGAACGTCCCCTTCAAGACTGCTATACGCTTTGGAAACTGCGTACAGAGCACTGGCCCACGAATATGAATCTCCACATAAAACTATTTGGGAGCCTTAAAGAACTCTCTCCCACAGCAACCTAGACAACAAAAAAAAAAAAACACAAAAAAAAATAAAAAAATAAAACAAAACAACTAACAAATTACAAACGAGAATGAGTCCCATAGCAGACACTGTTGTATGGGATGAAACTTGGGCAAGTCAACGAACGGGAGTTTAGCATTTGTGATATAGTAAGACCATTTCACATAATAGTTGCGTTGTCTCCCCTGTCTGCTATGAACGTATGTTCAGTTTTATGTAAATGTGGTCAGAAAAGGAGAACAGAATGGAAAAAGGGGGGTAGTTACATTATAACACGTCATACATGACGTAAGAGGTTAATGACTGGGCACGGTGCTGGCTACCTTATCCGGTATAATGTTTACTGGCTTTTACAAATACGGATGAGCAAGGCGTAGTGGACAGTTCCTCGTAGGCCTGTGCAACATGCTGGAGGTTATGGGTTCCTGAAAATGTGAACTCTTAATATTGCAAATTTCAGTTTATTTTTCAAAGTAGTACTTACATTCTTGTGTGTTTTTCTTTATTTGTGTTATACCTTAGAGATGCCGCGTAAGATGACACCGGCATTTTGCCCTTGAAAGTCAGAACGTGTATTCTGAGTCCTTAAAACTTTGGGTGTAGAAGAGGGAGAGGGAGGGGGGGGGGGGGGGTGGGAGAATTGTGCGAGTGAATACGATACTGATCTTGAAATGTTAGACGTCACATTTCTTGGCGCCATTCTGACATGACGTTGGAGATTTATTGTGCCCGGTTGTAGAAAATAGTTATAACAACTTCCAATTTACAAGGACAGACCAGTTTAAACAATATCATATCTTTATCATCCAAACAAGAAAAAGATAGATAATGACTTGGTTCAGCGAAGGTCTAAGTAATCTGGATCGCTGATATACTTATAATCTTCTATGACTACATACAATTTTGAGAAACGTTAAATAAGGAGAGACCTGTAACGGAAGTTACTCAAAAGCCGGGCTTGACCTATTTGACTTTGAAAATATTAGCTATATGGGCAGCTAAAAGGTTTTAACTAATTGATAAGGGGGTGGGGTGGGGGGGGGGGGATAAATAAATAAATAATATATATATGAAGAGAACTGCCGAGTATAGGGTCAAATGAGAGCGACATACTCAGACAACCTTACAGCCATTCTCAGGACTGATCAACCGAAGGATAGGGTCAAATGGGAGAGGCATGCTCAGACAACCTTACAATCAGTCTCAGGCCTGAATAACCAGATCCTGCTGCTGATGATGATGATATATATATATATATTATGAGCAATAATGGGAAATTCTACTACGTTCTAGAAATGCGGACTGTTCCAATTTGCGCGTTAACCCCCACATCAAGGGAACTAGTATAGTCAGAACAGCTGATGAAAAGGGTAGGTGTGTGTGTGCGGGAGAGAGTAACGGCCCTTTCTATGACCCAGGTGTGAGATGGTCTAGGCCAGAGTTTCCCAACCTTTTTACACATTCCGCCCTGTAAAAATGGAGAAACATTTTTTGCGGACCAGTAAAAATAGAAATAATTTGCTGAAAGTTAAAAGTTTTAGTTGTTTTCCTTTTTTGTACTTGTGTCAAATTTTATAACACAATAACAAACACAAAACTTCCAGAACACCACAACGCAGTATTAGCAGATAAATTAACCCCTAAAACTTGTCTGTCAATTACCTAATGACATAATTTACATATCGCTATATTTTTAGGCAATTTCGCTTCCCACCACCACAACCCCCCCCCCCCCAAAAAAAAAACCAAAAAAAACAAAACAAACAAAAACAAAAACAAAAACAAACAAACAACCTTACTTTGATAAACAAATCCGCCAAATATAGGTACTCTCTTGTGTTAGAAAAGTATGAATACTTTATTAGCTGGCGTGGTTTGAGTTTCAACATTTTTGCGGATCGGCAGGAAATTTATGCGGACCAGCACCGGTCCAAGGACCAGCTGTTCGGAAACACTGGTCTAGGCAATACCTCCTGTATATATATATATAGGGGGTATTGGTCTAAGGAAACGTCAGTTGGTTTGGTACGTTTGGTGAAAGTGATTGGAACCGATTACTTTACTCTTGAAGAGCCAATACTCGATTACTGCAGAAAGTAGGATACAATCAATCACTTCTTGATAGAATGACTGAGATGCGAACTACAAAGAGGCCAACCCATTGCTTACCTGAACTGCCGGAGCATAAGCGTACATTTTGTAAATGTGATATGAGGACAAGACACTCCAAAAGAAATAGTGATACTAGTTAGAAGATTTAGACTCCAAAACTAAGTCGACAATATCATATAGATCCACATACATGTGACACGCACACACACACACGTGACACGCACGCGCCCATAGAAATACTCCCCACCCCAACTCACTCTCTCTTTCTCTCTCTCTCTCTCACACACACACGCACACACACACACACACACACGCACAATAACCTTACACTTAGTAGGACTAACTCAAAGTGTTTCAACTAATCGAAGAATGAAGAAAGTTGTCAAGCCCAAGATATTCTTCAGGAATAACAGAGTTAGAGTGGGATATAGGTATGACTGCATGTTAACTTAACTTAATTTAACTTGACTTAACGTTTTATACTAGTTTAGAAAACTCTACAGTCTGTATACAACCAGTTTCTTGGAGAGCGGTTTCTACTGATGTGTGAGTCCACCTTAATAGACTCAAACACTAGAGTTAATTAGACCCGCAACCAGTTAGGCGCCATCTATAGTTGCTCTAAAACACCCGCAGAAAGGTACAAATAACTTGGGTAGATTTTTAATTTAAATTTTGTCCGGACAACGCCAGTTAAGCTCTTACTCTTTTCGATTTCCAACTGCCAAGGAATTAATTGTTAACGTGCTCAACACTGTACACGGGGGTCCGATCTCACTTCCCAGAGATGAGGGGAATTTTTACCAAAAGATCCACGTGAAAAAAATTATGATCGCCACCGTAATATCGAACACGCGACCTCCAGCACCCGAGGCGGACACCCTACCTCGAGACCACTGATGGCAGATATGCATATATGTGTTGGTGAGTGTATATGTATGGTAACATATGGGAGTGTATGTATTTCTATGTTTACAAGTGTGCAGATGTGCACATGTAGTAGATAGACTAATATATCGGGGCGGGGGGGGGGGGGGATTTCTGTAAAATACAGTAGCTGTGGGATCTTCTCTAACCAGCTTATTTGTTATCCCAATAACAGACCAGCTTACATCTATAGAGTACAGGTCTATAGGTACAGGTGTAGGGTTGAAATACGTGTATTGTATAGGTATAGCAGGTTTGAAATAATTGTATTGTTGAGGTGTAAAGACGTGCTCACAAATGTGACACTAATCTGTCTACCTGTTGGTTATGGTAACTGTCATTCCAGTGGAGTAATTCCGTTTGATAATCCTTAGTAAGTCTCCTATAAACGTTTTTTATTGTTTGCAGATCCTTAAACATCACCGTGCCCTATAAATAGTTCAGCTATCTCTTTCTGTGTTGATCTTCTTCTTCTTCTTCTTCTTCTTCTTCTTCTTCTTCTTCTTCTTCTTCTTCTTCTTCTTCTTCTTTTTCTTCTTCTTCTTCTTCTACGTCTTCTTCTTCTTCTTCTTCTTCTTCTTCTTCTTCTTCTTCTTCTTTTCCTTTTCCTTCTTCTTCTAGGTACTTTCTCAGCAGACATCAAATTGACAATGAGAGGGGATGGCGTGGCCTAGTAGTTAAGTGACATGGCTCACAACCCAAATGTGCGGGGTTTGCACCCCAATCACAACACCGGCCGTTACCACAGGGAAGCAAACACTTAGAAAATTTAGGAGGAAACTGATCCTTATTTAAAATGCATGTCGAAGTCGGATACACTGGTCCGACAGGCGCAAAATAAAAACATAGTGCAATGCACAATGCGTTGGGGAATAGAGAAATACGAAGAAAAAAGATCTATAAAATAGTGGAGGAGACGTTTACACAAAATTAAATAATAGACAGGAACTCCATATGTTAGTGACTACTGGAAAATGGCTTGAGAGCTGAGGCTGAGACACTAAAAATATCTGCAATTGCCATCGTTGAACACAAGAACCATGTCAGAGACAAGAAAGTCTTCCTTACAGATTCCCTGTCAGCCATCGTTGAAAACAAGAACCATGTCAGAGACAAGAAAGTCTTCCTTACAGATTCCCTGTCAGTCATCGTTGAAAACAATAACCATGTCAGAGACAAGAAAGTCTTCCTTACAGATTCCCTGTCAGCCATCGTTGAAAACAAGAACCATGTCAGAGACAAGAAAGTCTTCCTTACAGATTCCCTGTCAGCCATCGTTGAAAACAAGAACCATGTCAGAGACAAGAAAGTCTTCCTTACAGATTCCCTGTCAGTCATCGTTGAAAACAATAACCATGTCAGAGACAAGAAAGTCTTCCTTACAGATTCCCTGTCAGCCATCGTTGAAAACAAGAACCATGTCAGAGACAAGAAAGTCTTCCTTACAGATTCCCTGTCAGGCATAATAGCCCTCAGAAGCCATTCAAACAATGAATTGAACATCATGTCTGAGGCACTCATAAATGCAAGCCAAAATTTCAATAGAGTGAAATTCAGTGGATCACTGCACACTTAAGATAGACGGCAATGAGGAGGCAGATAGACTGGCGAAAAAGGGAGGAGGGAAACCCCAAACTGACGACAGAGCTACATATGAAGATTATAGAATTTAACCTCAAAGACAAGGGGCACAGTGAACACACAGGATTTGATATAACAGAAGCACACTAGTCTTTGCCAAGAATAGATCAAGTGACACTATTCAGGCTGCGAACGGTCACTGCAAACTGAAAAATAATCTGTTCAGCAAATTAAAAATTGTACGCACAGTCATGTGCCCATGTGGGGAGAACAAACAGACAATGGAACATGTTCTGTAGATCTGACGAGAAGAGCACAGTGACTACATGCCCCCCCCCCCCCCCCCCCCCCCCACCCAATTTCTAGATACACTGTATGGCGATGAGACAAGCCTGAGAAGTGAGATAGATGTGATTATTTGAGAGCGAACGACGAAGAAGAAGAAAATGTCCGACTGAATATATATAAAGGTGGAGTTAAAGGTGGTTAGCCTGAGACTATTGGTATCACCATAGAGTTTGTCCAGGAATGGTATTGGTTACAAGTACATTCTCTGTTCCTCGTATGCTGGACACCTTTGTAGCAGATTCGTAGCAGTGATTTTGTCTGTGTTACAGACACATTCATCTGTATGTCTTATTCTTAGTTTATTGATCAGATTGTATTTCTGTCTGTTGTGGAGTAGTGCCGTCTCTAAAGATTTCTACCTGCTCACCTCCGATGAGCTGGCAACATGCGTCATTTGGCTGATGACCTGTGTGCTCTACTTACAACTTGTTCCTATATCTACATCTGGCAAACCTTTTGGCCCTTTCATAAGTTATACCTATATCAGGTTGAAGTAGCTTTCCACCTTCTCTTGACAGTCTGCCGACCTTTTTCAATGCCAAACATATGACATAACTCACAACTCTCTTGAACTAGTGATATAGTATCAGTCTTAGTTCCCTCAGGCGTCTATTTTTCTAGCTCCTCAATGTAACAACCACTGTCAGGGCGGCTGTGAAGAGTATCACTTGTCGCTCTGCGCTTTTATCTGTCACGATCATTTCTGCTGCAGTTTTCAAGGCCTATGTCTTACTTTTAAGTTACTTGAAAATGTTCCAGTCGACACTGACAGCTTCCTTTGTGTACTCTTTTTTAGGCGTAGAAATTTCCTTGTACTTCCTTTCTCTGTTGCGTTTTATGCCTATCCATTTGTATATAGTGTTTTACAGTTAGGGCTATTTTATCTGTTTCTGTCTGGCTGGTTTTTACCAAGCCGGGACTGTTTTCTATCAGCTCCGGGAAGCGCTGTCTTCTCCAAGTGGAGCATGTGTATAGTTTGCATGGGTTTTATTTGTGATGTGTCATTTCTAGGATATGTTGACTACTCTGTGTTGATCTAATTTCTCTTTGCCCCCCCCCCCCCACTCATCCTCCCTTACTTATTCCTCATATTTACTAAAATCATAGATAAAAGGGAGCCAGTGGATGTTATTTATCTAGATTTTGCAAAGGCCTTTGATAGAGTACCTAATTAAAGATTATTTCGAAAGTTAAAATCACATGGAATTGGTGGGGAAGTTGCCAAATGGATTGAAAATTGGTTAGCAGAAAGAAAGCAGAGGGTGGGCATAAATAAGGAGTACTCTGAGTGGTGTGAAGTGAAAAGTGGTGTGCCACAGGGCTCGGTTTTGAGACCAATTTTATTCTTGATATATATAAACGATTTGGACATTGATAAGGGATCCATGATTGCAAAATTTGCTGATGACACAAAACTATGCAGTAGTGTCTCATCTAAAGCGGAAGTGGATATATTGAGGTCGGATTTAGATAAAATTCGAGAATGGTCTGTAAGCTGGCAAATGGAGTTTAATGTAGATACATGTACAGTCATCAACATGGGTAGATCCAATATGGAACATAATTACAGAATGGGAGAGAACAATATTAGAAAAATAGATAAGGAAAGGGACCCAGGGGTTAAAATAGATCATACAGGTAAAGTGATGGGGGAAATTAAGTTAGGGGAGCAGTGAAAAAGGCAAATTAGGTATGATAAAAAGAAATATTAAACATAGGAGTAAAGAAGTGATAGTTAAACTGTATAAAGCATTAGTTAGACCTAGATTGGAGTACTGTGTACAGTTGTGGAGTCCTTATCATAGAGGGAAAATAAACATGCTGGAAAGACTACAAAAAGAGCGACAAAGATGATAGTGGGATTCCAGAATTACAGTTATGAGGAAAGATTCAGAAAACCGGCCTACAGTGTCTAGAAAAGAGAAGAATTCCAGGCGACTTAATAAAGGTTTAGAAGATGATCAGAGGAATGGATAAATTGGACTTTAACAAGTTCTTCAAAATACAGTCACCTACAAGAACAAGAAGGCATAGCTACAAGCTGACTAAAGAGAGGTGCAGATTAGACATAAGGAAATATTTTTTTAGTCTGAGAGTGGTGAATGCAGGAAATGCATTGCCACCGAAGGTAGTGGCGGCAGGGACAGTTAATCCATTTAATAATAAATTGGATGTGCATAGCTTTTAGAGCAAGGAAATGTAAATTAAACTGATTGTATACAGACTCTACATAGTCTTCTTAACCAGTATAAAAACGTTAAGTTAAGTTAAGTTAAATTTTGAAAAATATTTTATGATCATAAACAATATATTCATCTTACTATTTTAAATCGCTGTTCTGGTCTTTGTGTACTTGTTGAATTATAGTTGTGTCTTATAGCTAGCCATGTTATTTGTATGTGGTGATCTTGTTTTTGTTCCATTACCAACTCTTGCTTCATCTCCCCATAATACACTACAAGCAAGAGTTTCAAATGATCGCAAACAATGCAATCCACTTCCGCTATCGAAGGTATCATGTTTATGTGTATTATTGTGGTTTTCTAAGTAGTTATGCCTTTTTTCTTTCCTTCCTTATCCTCTAATCCTGCTCATAAAAGATCGCAATAGTTTACAAGTCCTTTAACCTATTAAATGTCTGTCAATGTACTTTTTCCTCACTGATTCTCTCTCTCCCTGATTGCATTTTCTGCCCTATCAACCGTCAAAAAGAGACCAACACCCCCTCCCCCCCTTTTCCCACTGGCTTAGAAGACTGCAGAGTCTGTATACAATCAATTTCTTGAAGGGTGGTTAACCGATGGGCCAGTCCATCTTAACAGACTGAAACACTAGAACAAAGTAGATCTGCAGTCTGTTAAGTGCCATCTATGCTGCTCTTAACAAACCACGTAACCATCGTCGATGTAATGCAATGTCACATAGTCGTCTCTTACGTCATGCTCTCTGTGAGACAGTTGTGCTATTCTTGTCTTTGTCATACACAAACACCCCGTGCGGACCACTCGGGAAAAACACAATACAGCGACATTGCCTTATGATAAAAATGATAAGTGAAGGTTTGTCTCGTAATAGTTAAACTAATTTTCGTGAATGAAGTTAGAAAGTTCAGTTTACAATAACTAAGGCTTAACAAATAACTACAACCCAACACAAGCAAAAACTGTCTTATTTCTCACTCTAGAATGGCTACACCTTGATTTGATGGTACGCTCGGACTGCAACCCAACACAAGCAAACACTGTCTTATTTCTCACTCTAGAATGGCTACACCTTGATTTGATGGTACGCTCGGACTGCAATCCTTGTCAGGAGGAAGTGGTCTTTAGAGCGGTACAAAGAATTTTGTGACATGCTTAATAACGTTCTGTTATAACGAAAAAAAAGTATGTCTGTGATTGATAGAGCCATGCTGTTCCCCCCAAAAAGTTGACATCGCAATAAACAATCGGGGATGAAATGTTATACAGTTGATTTTGTTATGCATAGAATACAGCAACAAATAATTGTGGTAATTGGGAAGAGAAAGTGGAATACGCCCTTAAAAAAGTAACTAGACATACGTCGGATTGGAACAAACATGGAAAGAGACAAGTGGAGAAACCAGACCAAAGGACGAAGAGCGTAGAAGAGCAAGCCATGACAATAATATAAGAAAAGCAACACAAACTATGAACAAGTGGAGAGAAGTCTCCGCATCCTCTATGTTCCAATGTGATCCACGTGGAGTAAGTCCGTCATAAGATAATGCCGTTGGGGATAACGTTCTAGAAATGTCGCTTCACGGGGTCTCATTTCGTTTGATATAATAGCCTATTATGTTTCTCTATCTGCCTTGTTATCATAACACTAAAATATTCAAGCATCCATTTAAACATGCTAGTGGTTGTTACTGAGGTCAGCTTTGCCGTGAGTGATCGGAACTGCCACTCGAGGGCTCTAATGATAAATGTCAAGTAGGAATGCCAAGCTATTCCCATGGCAGACATTGCAGTCGAAACTTCATTGCACCTGAGCTCTGATTTTTTTAAGGTGGGGTGCCCAGTTGCTTTCTTCGCTATAAATCGCTTTCGTAACTAACTCAGGTATTTGTTTACATCGGGGTTGACTGGGATGTTTTGAGACCGGGGATCTAATCCTTTCCTTTTGTCACAAAAGACAAATACTTTATCATGTCTGCTACTCCAGCGATCGAATTATAAATGCCATCTCATGTCACCTGTCAACTTATGTCGTTAGACGTTACGTGGACGTGCAATCTTTCACGTGTCATATGTGTCAATCAAAACAGTGTCAGCCCCCTTTCAGCACAGGTCTCTAACAAATACACAACCAGTCATCAAATATTGATCTCACTGTATCTATTGAAGATTGTGTGGCTTCAAGTTCCACAGGATATGGTGGCAATTGATATTTCAAGTTGTAGAGCTTCTCTTACACTATCAATCCATTGTTTCCTTACTTTTCCTCATGCTCTGAAGCCTCCAATCTGTTTCTATGGCTGCTGCTATATGAAAGAACTTGAAACATTTTTAAACTATGACCAAACCGTTTACTTCTTTGTCTGTCTTTGCAAATCCTGCATGTCATTGTCCTCATCTTCTGTTAGATCGCTTCAGTTGTCACCAAGTATCTTCTACTGACCCTGACTCATATTTGCAAGCAGTTCTCACCCTGCATCTGCTATTGACCCTGACTGATTTTTGCAAGCAGTTATAACCCTGTATCTTGAACTGACCCTCATTGATTTTTGCAAGCAGTTCTAACCGTGTATCTTCTACTGACCCTGGCTGATTTTTGCAAGCATCTAACGCAAAATATTTGTATAATTTTAGAGTCGACAAATTACACCAATCTCAACAATACAATTTCCTATGTTGAATATATAATTTTATATGTGTGCAGAAATCGACTATAAATAGTTCTGACAGTTTGCAAGGACAGAACAAACGAAAGACGAGAATTTATGTCACATGCTAACAACAGGCTATTTGAACCTCTACAAATGTCGAGAATCCTTGGCCAAGATGAGCGATGGGAAACTCCAGAAAATGACCTCTCCAGCAGACTACAATCGATATTTAGCGGGAGCCAGGTTGGGCTCAATTCTCTGGAGAGACGAGAAAAATTGATCGGTTTTATTAGGTCTCTGCAAGAATTTCTGTTTTATTTTATGTCTTATAATTGACAGGCTCGTTAAATTGAGACGAGGCTAACGTTAGGGTTCGGTGAAACATGATCCCAGCACATGACCTCGCTGTGCTTCTAGGAGCAGACTGTATGGCAGTAACACATCCAGCAAGATGGGGATCGACAATGTCGTGGTGAACCTACTTAGAAGTCTTGCATTACACTACGAGAAGTTAGTCCTAAGTTTCCCTTCTTCAGGAGGTAGGTAAAGCCACTGCAACTCCACTTTTAGAGATCATTTATTACGAGTGATGAACTTAGTATTAAGACAATTTCAATGTCCCATAGCCACATAATGACAATTTCAATGTACCACAGCCACATAATGACAATTTCAATGTCCTACAGCCACATAATGACAATTTCAATGTCCCACAGCCACATAATGACAATTTCAATGTCCTACAGCCACATAATGACAATTTCAATGTCCCACAGCCACATAATGACAATTTCAATGTCCCACAGCCACATAATGACAATTTCAATGTCCCACAGCCACATAATGACAATTTCAATGTCCCACAGCCACATAATGACAATTTCAATGTCCCACAGCCACATAATGACAATTTCAATGTCCTACAGCCACATAATGACAATTTCAATGTCCTACAGCCACATAATGACAATTTCAATGTCCTACAGCCACATAATGACAATTTCAATGTCCCACAGCCACATAATGACAATTTCAATGTCCTACAGCCACATAATGACAATTTCAATGTCCTACAGCCACATAATGACAATTTCAATGTCCCACAGCCACATAATGACAATTTCAATGTCCTACAGCCACATAATGACAATTTCAATGTCCCACAGCCACATAATGACAATTTCAATGTCCTACAGCCACATAATGACAATTTCAATGTCCCACAGCCACATAATGACAATTTCAATGTCCTACAGCCACATAATGACAATTTCAATGTCCCACAGCCACATAATGACAATTTCAATGTCCTACAGCCACATAATGACAATTTCAATGTCCTACAGCCACATAATGACAATTTCAATGTCCTACAGCCACATAATGACAATTTCAATGTCCTACAGCCACATAATGACAATTTCAATGTCCTACAGCCACATAATGACAATTTCAATGTCCTACAGCCACATAATGACAATTTCAATGTCCTACAGCCACATAATGACAATTTCAATGTCCTACAGCCACATAATGACAATTTCAATGTCCTACAGCCACATAATGACAATTTCAATGTCCCACAGCCACATAATGACAATTTCAATGTCCCACAGCCACATAATGACAATTTCAATGTCCCACAGCCACATAATGACAATTTCAATGTCCTACAGCCACATAATGACAATTTCAATGTCCCACAGCCACATAATGACAATTTAAATGTCACATAGCCACATAATGACAATTTAAATGTCACATAGCCACATAATGACAATTTCAATGTCCCACAGCCACATAATGACAATTTAAATGTCACATAGCCACATAATGACAATTTCAATGTCCCACAGCCACATAATGACAATTTCAATGTCCCACAGCCACATAATGACAATTTCAATGTCCCACAGCCACATAATGACAATTTAAATGTCACATAGCCACATAATGACAATTTCAATGTCCTACAGCCACATAATGACAATTTCAATGTCCCACAGCCACATAATGACAATTTCAATGTCCCACAGCCACATAATGACAATTTCAATGTCCTACAGCCACATAATGACAATTTCAATGTCCCACAGCCACATAATGACAATTTCAATGTCCCACAGCCACATAATGACAATTTCAATGTCCCACAGCCACATAATGACAATTTAAATGTCACATAGCCACATAATGACAATTTCAATGTCCTACAGCCACATAATGACAATTTCAATGTACTACAGCCACATAATGACAATTTCAATGTCCCACAGCCACATAATGACAATTTCAATGTCCTACAGCCACATAATGACAATTTCAATGTCCTACAGCCACATAATGACAATTTCAATGTACTACAGCCACATAATGACAATTTCAATGTCCCACAGCCACATAATGACAATTTCAATGTCCTACAGCCACATAATGACAATTTCAATGTCCCACAGCCACATAATGACAATTTCAATGTTCCATAGCCACATAATGACAATTTCAATGTCCTACAGCCACATAATGACAATTTCAATGTCCCACAGCCACATAATGACAATTTCAATGTCCTACAGCCACATAATGACAATTTCAATGTCCTACAGCCACATAATGACAATTTCAATATTCAAGGCCCACACGAAGACAATAATACAGCAAGTAACATCAAGACATGGGTACATCAAAGACAGCACGAAAACAAAGATAATGATCCGCGTGAAGACAAGGATAGGATACGCCGAAGACAGCATGAACACGAATGCACCAAATGCAGCATGAAGATAGGGATAAACCAATGACTGCTTGAAGACAAGGATACACCGGGACCGCTTGAAGACAGTGATATACTGGGCACAACAGGAAAGACAAGGATGCACTGGGGATCGCTTGAAGACAGGGATACACAACGGACCATAGGAAAGACAAGGATACCCCAAAGGATGGCTGCATGAAGACATGGATACACAAGGACCGCACAAAAACATGGATACACAAATGACTGCTTAAAGACAAGAATACACGAGGACCCCATAAAGACAGGGATACACCAGGCACCGCTTGAAGACATGGATACACCAAGGATGGACAGGAAAGACAATGATACACCAAAGGCTGGCTGCATCAAGACATGGATACACTAGGACCGTACAAAAACATGGATACACAAATGACTGCTTAAAGACAAGAATACACCGATGACCACACGGAGACAGGGATACACCAAAGGCTGGCTGCATCAAGACATGGATACACTAAGGACCGTACAAAAACATGGATACACAAATGACTGCTTAAAGACAAGAATACACCGATGACCACACGAAGACAGGGATACACCAAAGGCTGGCTGCATGAAGACATGGATACACAAATGACTGCTTAAAGACAAGAATACATCGATGATCACACGAAGACAGGGATACACCAAGGGCTGACTGCATGAAGACATGAAAACACAAGGACCACACGAAGACATGGATACATATTTTTCTTCGTTTTATTCTGCGTTCAGGTTTTTTGATCATGCTATATCTGAAAAAGAGCGGCAAAGATGACGCCCTACCGGCTGCGGGTCTACATTGCTTTGCTGTTTTAGTTCATTATGGATGCCGCCAGGCCACGGATTTGGAATTTACACAAGTCGACGTCTAGACTTGTGTTCACGGAAATGTGTTGTTGTTTCATTTGGACTGGTTAATTCGTTCGTTTTTTGTGTTTTCTTCCTCACAATTATCCTGGCCTGGACATCGGCTATTTGAATTAGCTCTACGCTTAAACCTGTGTCGTATTTTTACGGTCTAGTTAACACGGCTAAAATTTACACGATTGGCGCCATTTCCCCTGGATGTAGATAACGTTAGTTTTTAGTTTTGGTGTGACTGAAATTTAGATACGACTATAATGGTCTAGAACACGGCACAGGAGAGATGCCATACAGCCTCTTGCGATTATGAGAAAGGCACGACACATAATAATAGATGCCATCCTCCGCCGCTGTCTTGCAGGATACCTGTTTTCGGTAACGGCTTCGGGAGTAAGCCCTGAGGAAAAATCTACATCCTGTGTTATCTCCAGTCGTCTCGATAAAATCTTGCAACTGACGAAAGGTAGCTCAGGACTAAAGAGTGAGACCTAACATAAAGTGCAGTTTCTTCCTCACTTTAATCCAAATCGCAGCGCAAGTCACCCATTTCAGCAGATACAGCAAGAGAAAAGACTGCCCACACGACTGAACAAAGAGAGTGGTCTTCATTACATATGATTGACGAACATACCGTAGTGCCGTCGCCAGGACGAAGTCCACGGTCCTCTCCAAATCGTGGTGGCTTCTGCGTCGCCTCGGCTCCATCTGGCCAGGTTTGGCATCGCAAGTTTCTGTATATTAGGCAGTTCTGCAGGATGTATTCAGGGATCTGAACTCCAGCTCTACATAGATACATCAACACAGCGTACACTATTTTTAGATCTGTTCCCAGTCTGTTTACTGCAATGCTTCCAAAGATTTAGATATGACACACACACATGCAAATACTATTGATTTAGTCTATAGACTGTAACGTTTCAGAATCCCAGCCTTAGTCTATTGATCAGTATGAGAGCACGAGAGCTTGAAAAATAGGTGATTCAATTGAAAGACTATTCCAGACAGATGTCGAGTTTAAGAAAGGTCATGTCACTTTTTCATTGTATTATTTTATATATTTACAAACATTTAAAAAAACAAACCAAACAACACACAGCTTCGCAGTTATCGTGCTACAGAGAAAAACCATGAGTATATAGATGCGAAACAAATATTGATTGACAGCCAGGCATGCTAGGTGTGTGTGTGTTTATGGTGTTGTCTGGGTGGAGTTAATGGATATCATAAAACAAACTGTTACGACAGATCAGTCATGTGATAGAGATGGTAAATGACTAGATATACATCTGAGCGTATCTTTATGAATATTGGCAGAACACTAGTTTTTCACGGCAAATGCACGGATTCAACTCCCGTTACCGGCAAGCTACAATCGACTAAGCTGTTAATGGGTACCTGAAAGGAAAGGCAGAAAAGAAGGAAACTGGCCACCCCATCTCATAAACAACATGTAGCCTAGTACAATAACGTTTCTAAAACTCATCCCTGACAGCAGTGTCTTATTTGTAACTACTGTAACCTTGATCTTACATCTGGGTAAGTTTAAGCACGCGGTGGAACTGACTTCTTCTTTCGTTTGCTTGAAAATATGTCTATAGCTTCTCTTGTATAAAATTCACTGTCTTTTGTAGTTCACATACAGGTCCGTAAAGTTTCTCTTCCAGTGTTGTTTTTATGGGCCAGTGAAATTTTCTCTGTATATCATATTTGGGGCAGTCCAAAAGACAAAATGAATATTGCTAGCTTAAACAACACATTTTTACGGTACGAATAACTTCAGTAATGAGAGTCATGGATGGACCTATTTAGATCGTAACTCTATCAATGATTTCAGCGAGGTACAGTCGGGAATGTGGGGGACAGAAGGTATGAAGGAGACATAAGAGGAGGACAAGAGTGAGTGAGGGTGTGTGTGATTGTGTGTATGCGTGTGTGTGTGTGTGTGTGTGTGTGTGTGAGAGAGAGAGAAAGAGAGTTCATGAATGAGAAGGAAATGGAGAGAAAGTATCGCAGAGAGAGAGAGAGAGAGCGGGTGAGAGAAAAAAGAGAGCAAATGAGAAAGGCGATGAGGAGAGAGGATTAGAGAGAATATGTGTATGAGAAAGAGTAACAGTAATAGTCAAAGATAAAGAGAAAGAGAGAAAGATAGAAAATGAACGAGAGAGTGTGAGGAAATAAAAGTAAGCAAAACATGAAGAGAAAAGGCAGAAGGAATGCAGATGTTTGCTTTCCAAAATATGTAGACTGCATAGTAACGTCATTGATTCCAGAAGGCTTTTGACAGTCTACACCGTCCAATATTATGGAACATTCTAAAAAACTATGGCTCACCCTCAAAATACATACATATTTTCACTGCCTTATATGATAATTCACGATACTGTGTTCGAACAACCGTAGGCAACACTGAATGGCTTAACATTAAAACAGGAGTAAAAACTGGGATGTATTTTATCACCTCTACTATTTGGCATAGGTATAAATTGGATTATGAAACACTTAGTATAGTTGTCCATCACAAGTGATGAAGATCACTCTTTTGTTCAGCCGTGTGGACAGTCGTATCTCTTGCTGTGTCCACTGAAATGGGTGACTTGCGCCGTGATTTAGATTAAAGTGAGGAAGAAACTGCGCCTTTTGTCAACCTCACTCACAGAGCCTAAGCTACCTTTTGCCAGTGGCAAGATATTCATCAAGACGACTGGAGATAGCATAGGATTAAGGTTTTGCCTCAGGGTTACCACCGAAGCCTTTCCGTAAACATGTAACGTAACCCGCAGGGTAGAAAGGTGGGATGGCATCTAACGCAGTTTGTCGTGCCTTTTCGATAACCACAAGAGGTCGTATGAACAACACTCAGCGTGTGAGTGAGTCTGGCATCTCTCCACAGCTGTATTCAGCTCATCATAGTAGCATCTAAAATTCCCACACGCCAAATTCGTGAAATATAAAACACTATGACGTTGATAAGCATTTAGGCATAGAATAGACAGATAACAAGACCTTCGAAGATCTTGATTTTGCAAACGACTTAGCGCCACTAAGTACCACTAATGAAAAAAACACCATAAAATAAAGATGGACTTTGCCAATGGTCAGAACAGATAGGACTTCAAGTAAACGTCTTAAAGATGAACATAATGGCGTCTACAACAGCAACTGTTGATATCAAGCTATAGGGGAAATCTCTACAAAATGTCCAACACTACACATACCTGGGAAGCAAAATGACACAAGATGGAGATGCCACGAAAGAATATTCTACTAGAGTTGCTTTGGTCTCGTGCCTTTAATCAGCTCACCAACATCTTGAAATCAACGACACTGGGCAAACATAATAAGCTCAAACTATTAAACTCAATCGTAATATCAGTCCTGACATTTGGATGTGCAAGCTGGAAGACAACAAAAGCGCTGGAAAACAAACTCAATATCTTTGAAAATAAATGTTTAAGAAAATTATTGAATATACGTTGGGACCAGTTAATAAATAATGACTCGATAAGAACAGAGACAAACCAAATATACAATGGACATACATTGGACATGTCCTTTGAATGAACAACAACCGTCTTCCATTGTAAGCACTCGAATGGACACCAAGAGGCGTTCGGAAAAGAGGGAGACTAGAGGAAACACTCAGAAGAGAAATCATCCGAGAGAGCTCAACTATGGGCCTCAGCACTATATAAGATATAAAAACAGTGGCATCACACCGTTCCAACTGGATATCATTTGTTTCTGCCTTATGCATCGTATTTGGCGGGCAAAGAACATAGATAGATTGTAACTTACTAACGATGAAACGGAATGGCTCGCGAATGTGTATACAGACGAGGCCATAATACAGGTCATGTTCTCAACTACGATGGGAAGCCAAACAGAGATAAATACAAAACAGCTTGACTTCCTCTTCTTCTTCTTCTTCTTCTTCTTCCTCTTCTTCTTCTTCTTCTTCTTCTTCTTCGAACATCACCTTGGGGTGCATACGTCATCAACGAATCATCTTCTAGAACCCCTTTCCTGTGCTATTTTCTCCAATTCCTTCCAGCTTCTTTCCGTTTGTTCTTCACGTATTCCTTGACTTTCGTTTGCTTCTTTTTCCAAGGGGTTTTCAGGACAGAGATTTATTGGTGATATTGACTTGACTTTCGCAAAAATGTGGTTTATTCTATGCCATTTTATTCCACAGATTTTCTAAGCTTTCTTTTGTAGTCATACCAATAGGTTTTTTCAAGTCTACCAAAATGAAGAGACGGACTGCGCATTGGCGTTGAAGACCCTTAGCTTGGTATGTATTTTGAGCTTTTAGGTGGGTACTATGTGATTTCCAACACAAAAAAGGTCATTCAAGCTTTTTGAATCCAATTTTTGAATTTTCGTCTGTACCATTATTCTTGTTTATGATATATCATAAACATGTTTGCAGGAGAACTATGCACTCCGAAATGACAATCATGAAGCATAGCTAGGGTACTGTACGAAGGATGGCACAGGCCGAGTGAAACAATGCCATTTATAGATCAAGAGAAAAACTCTAGATAATATTAGAGGACTAAAAAAAGAACCATGGCATCCGAAACGAAGATAATGTATCAGAGATGCGGTATGCTACGGAGATTTCCGTTAGCCTGTAGTGAGTTTGTTGCAGACTTAAAGACGCCATCAGAGGTCATGATCCCTGATCGGTTTGTCAGTTCTTGATGAAGGATGTGAGAAGAAGATGGAATCCAACGACAACTGCTAGATACCATTTCTTCTTTTATGTCGTTCGTTTTCAAACTCCCGCTACCAAGCCATGAAGAAAAACATTTTTGGGTACCGGTTAGACTTCCCTTTTTGATTCCTTTTCCTAAGCCAATCTGCTTTGTTGCAGTCTATTATCCAGGATCATCACGTAGAGGTGTGAAAGGGTCTTAGCATCTCTAGCTCGCCGGTCCTGGCGATAACAGTCAGCTTTAGTTGGACGACCGATGCAGCTCACACACTATTCAGCATCTTGATCGAACTAGATAATACTTAGACTACTACTTATTATCGTGGTGCCGTGAATACTCCTTGCTTGCTGACATCCGCTTCGTCTCGGACTCAGAAAATGTGCAGAAAAGATATAGATTCGGATATGTACATCTCCCTAACTATATTCATCGCTGTTCTCACTATTTGTTAGATGTTTTCAGTTTTGTTGTTATTTATGCCAGAAGAAAGTCATTTGTTGTAGTAAACTAGGGTTCGTTTTGTTTCTGTTCTGCGCGGTCTCTGATCCATATTTTTATGTTAGGTATTATCCACGTTTCACGCCAAACAGAAGACTAGGATTCAGATGACCAGAACACGTTTTTTTACCAAGTGGCAACAAATGGATGCGAGACATGGACATTAAATAAAACCGTTGCAAAAAAACATATCGAAATGAAGTTTTATAGAAGAATATTGAAAACAGTTTGAACAGAGAAGAAATCAATTAGATACATTTTGCAACAACTAGGTATAGAAGAAGAATGGCTTATGAATAAAATCACAACTAAGTCCAGTAAGTAATTAGGTTATCTCAATCAAGTGAACAGACACAATGGCTTGGAGAGACAGGTAGTGGAAGGCACGATGCCTAGGGAAAATGGAAAGAAGTAGTCCTAGAAGAAAATGGTATCAGGACATTATTGACAGGTTGATGATGTTTGTGTGTGAAACGGGTCGTCTTGCTAGAAATAGGTATCTGTTCAGGGATGCTGTAAAATAGATTACGTTCTGGAAAGAATGTGTCACATGTACTCCCTGTTTAGTTCTCAGCACCCGCGTTTCAAGCTGTGTTACCTTAATAATATGAGAGCACCTTACTATTTGATTAAAATAAAGATCAGCAGATAAACGGCAAAGTGTTTATGGATGCAGGGTGGTCCATGGAAACATATGGTTTGGGGACTACTAGCCTATGAAAAAGCCAATGAGTGATGGTAGAAAGGTCTCATGTCACGATGAAGGGTTTACGGATGTCGTGTAATCCAAGGGAACATAGCGTTTGAGGACTACTAGCGAGCCCGTTTCTGACACGCTCCGATCAACCCGCCTGAAATGAATGTTCACTGATAGGAAAGGAAATGTAACTAGAAAGGGAATTGACCACCCCACCTCATGTGAAACATAAAACTAGTACAATGAAATCTCTAACACTTTATCCTCGACAGCAACGTCTTCTAACTGTTACAATGGGGGGGGGGGCAGTCCGCGGAGAGGGGACTTGGTCATCTCAATACAATAACATCCCAGATGTACTATGTGTATATGTCTTTCGCCTTGACGTGTAATGAGTTTTAATGCGGTATTGCCCCTTACAGATCAATGTATCCGGCTTCATTACCCATTGTAAAAATGGCTTAGCTTCCCATAGTAGTACGACCTAGTTGGTTCATGAATCCGAACACAGATAGTTTGGTATGTGAGCAGCACCACAAACCACAAGGTCACGCCGCGCCTCCATCATCCACAATACTACTACTAGGCTACACCAAACTTTTCCTCTCCCCACCGTACCACTAACCACTAGGCTATCCTTCCAATAATGTCGTAAATGGCGACTAAATAGGGTTGCCTATAGGACTAGCTACTCCATCATGTAAAACCATTTCTATTAAAACAGCCGTTGTAATGCTTCTGCAGTGACCAGTTGTAGTGGTGGCCTTATACTTCACCTGGAACGAAAAGACGTTTCATCAATACAATTAATTATTTAACGCTTCATCGTCCACTACAGTGTCTGCAATTTTTTTTAGATTAAAGGTTTGCCTTTCTATATTCTACAAACGAAAGCACGCCCCTTTCCAAACCAGATCGTAGTCCTTTGGACGATATCAGGACGTCGATGCGCGTGTTCCGATGCAAGTGTGGTAGTTTGTGGTGAGGACGTGATGGTCGGTGGGTGCGTGTGTGTATGATGTATCTGTTTGGAATTAGTTCCACTATAGCAATTTCAGGGTGGAAGACTAACGTCTGGTCAGGCAAAATATCAGACATATTGGTTAGGGTCAGACAAAACCTACTGGCCAAGACCTTCACCTCGGCTTGCTCGCAACCTTCCCTGTTTTCTTGGCAGCCTGGCTAACAAGGTGAGGGATCGATGTGATCCCCGTAGTAGTGAGCGACATGCAGATGAAGCCAAGCATAGCACAACCGCATTGAGGACATCGGTCCACCTTCCTCAGCACGCTCGGGATGTGAGGAAAGCTGCTGTAATCCGTCACTTAACGTCCTTTTCAGGGCACATAAAAGAGTAGGTAATTTATGGCAATTTTGCACTACAGTAATTTTTCCAATTCTCACTGTACACGGAGAAGTGGTCATAGCGAGAGCTACGTAAAAGCCTGTCCCCTAAGTAGCCTAGAAAAATGGTAGTTGAGTGACGTGCCAAAGCGGACACATGGAGTGGGGGGAAGGGAAGACGAAAATAGCAGGGTCACAGCCAATCGTAGGTCCATAAACATCTTCAGGAGAGAACAAAAACAGACCTACGGCTATTGATTGTTCTGGTAGGTGTAGGCACACCTGCCACGTTTTGTTTACCTGTGTGAGAAATAATTATTGGCTAGAAGCACTTAATAAACCACCAACTGCTACATTAGATTGTCTGCTGATGTGGAGCACCTGTTACAAGGGCGTCTAGAGATGTTGTTTTTACCGCTGATTTACACTTCCTATTATGGGGTCTTTATCCTTATGCATGTCATGGTGTCTCAGTGTCGTTTCACATGAAGAACATGACGACCACTTTAGCTGGCCACCTACCACTAAGTCTGTGTCAAATAACTTACGTGCGTTCATTCAGTTGTGATTTTTTAGCAGTTAATTTTGAATGATAAGGTTGCTAACCACATGCGCAGTTGATGTGTGTTACTTGTTTCATTTCTGCTTCACGTGAAATCCCTTTGTGTGTTCTTCTTGTTCTTGTTTCGAATGCCTACAATCTAAATCTCAGCATCGCTGTGATGGGAGGCCAGGATATGGTTGGGACCTGGGGCTCGCGTCTCAGCCCGGCACAGTCGAGCCGCAGAAATGCACCTGGCCAAATGCACACCTGCCTCGCTCTTTACCTCTGTCTGCTATCAGCCATCCCAATGGACGCAGAAGAGATGCAGTCCAGCGGACATTGCACCTCTGCCCTATTGTGACAACGTCCCAGGTGGCGGGGAAGGCTAGGCGTGCCATCACTGCAGATGAGCCAAGAAAATAAAGGGAGCAAAGAGATACCTCACTCACATGCATATGCTACGTCTCTGGCAGGACGTGACGATCCTGAGACACAGTCACACTGGACTGCCTCTCTTCCGGGATAGTACAAACTAGTACATAGTCCGTCATATCATATCATTGCCAAACCCTATAGACACGAGTGGGGAAGACTCGTTAGTCCTGCAAGACAACTTCCCTAAGAGAGACAACTCTGACCAAAAACAACTGCTGCCAAAGGCTAAGGAGGGCATCCCTACAGAAACGCCTGTTGAAATCGGATGCACTGAGCCACAGGCTTAACAAAATAAAACAGTGCAACGTAAATATCGCTGTAAACAGCGTACGATGAAGAAGAAGAAGAAGAATGCCTACAATGAGTAGTTCTACTCATTTGTGCTCCTTGAAAAGGACGTTAACTGACGGGTTGCAGTAGCTTCCCTCACATAACGTGCTGATGAAGGTGGACCGGGGTCCTCCAGGCGGTTGTGCTATGATTGGCTTCATCTGCGTGTCGCTCTCTACTAAGGGTATCAAGTCGACCCCTCACCTCGTTAGCCAGGCTGCCATGAAAACAGCCCGTTTCCAGGGAGGGCTACTAGAAAGCAGAGATGAGGGTCTTGGAGGGTACATTTTTCCTGACCCTGATTTACATGTCTGATCAGTATATTTTGCCTGACAAGAGGTTAGCCTTCGTCCCAACCTCCACCCACCCCCTCTCCTGTGTGCATGTGTGGTTTCTGAACTATATTTCGTCTTATAATAACCCAAGGCGGATCCCTTCCATTCGGATCAAATGAAGAGCGAACGACGATTCTGAGAATTGTAACAATGCAAACACATTTACTCGCTCAAACACTTACGAATTCTCTCTTTCTCTCTCTCTCTCGCTCTCTCTCACTTTCTCTCTCTCACACACACATACACACACATGCTTGCGTGTAGCTGATATCCCATACACATGCTAATATGAAGCCGATCTTTCTCTCTCCCTCTCGCTCTATCACACACACAGACAGACATACATACACACGCACCAATGCACGCACGCACGCACGTACGCACGAACACACACATACACACATACTTACATACATACATACATATATACATAGATACATACATACATACATACATACATACATACATACATATATACAGTCATGTATATGCTCACGGAAGCTAATATCACAGACACATACTCGCGTGCAACTGTTATCACACATTTTAATGCGACATCTTTCATCAAACTCACTACTTTGGGTATCATAATGTTCATCCGCTATCGCATTACTCAAGTTCCTGACGTGGAAGTGTGGTAGGATCTTGGTCAGTTTGCTTCACCTTACTCTGACTCGACCGACTTTGCAAACAAAACCAAACGAGATTCCAATATCATTTTAGAGTTTGACTACAATTTAATCAGAATTTATTTTCGTTGCCAGCTTGCGATGACAGACCAACTATAATAATGTGTCCGTGTTGTATGAATTAAACAAGCCATGTCGTTCGTCCCTCGATCGATCGGTAGCTGACAGCGGTGACTGCCTCTTAGTACTGTCACCAGAAGTGGGAATAACAGCTTCATGCGAGCAGGGTTGTGTGTGTGTTATCAGTTTCACGCGAGTATATGTGTGTGTGTGTGATATCAGATGCACGTGAGCATGTGTGTGTGTCTGTGTGTGGATGTATGTGTGTGATATCAGCTTCACGCAACAATGTGAGATAGAATGGCCAGACCCTAGCTTCTTCAATACACCCCGGAATATGACAAGAGTGCAGAGAAGTTGGTTCAGAAGATTTAAACAGAACATACAAGAAAAGTCAATACAATTCGCTGTCTGAAAACAATCGTCAAGCTTGAAGTACTCAGTCGTGGTGTTTTGGACAGCAACAATATTTCTTTTGGAAGTCAACTCAATGAAACTTTCCGAATGCCTGATTGGCTAAGCGAAGCCACATATTTTCCGTTTTTGTCACAGTGATATCATTGAAGTCTCAGTGTCCTTGGAACTGACTATCATTGTAGTGCAGAAAGACCTGTTTGTGAATGAGAAGAGAATAGGACAGTTGTCACACAATCGCCGGAGAGTGGACGCGACTGGCAGGATGATCTAGGGTGGAGTATTTACCTACAATGTTAAGTGGCAGGAAGAACACCCCAAGCTACACGCAGGTGATGGGCACTACCAACTGTCCAGAGAAGACGAGACTAACGTTCGGTCAGGCAAAATCTACAGGTCAGACAATATTAGTCAGGGTCAAGTGAACATACTGACCAAGGGCCCACCTCACCTCCACACAGATCTCCTTGAAAACAGGCTGCTTCGTGCAGTCTGGATAACGAGGTGAGGGAACGACGTGATCCCCGTAGTAGTGAGCGATACGCAAATAAAGCCAAGCATAACACAACAGCTTGGATTACTTCCCCCCACCTTCATCAGGGGAAGTCTGGGGAAGACACCACTTCAGTGCGCGCAAAAGAGTAAACATACTCATCGTAAGCATTCAACAACAACAACATCAACAACCAAATGTAAAAAAAAGGCCAGGTTATCATACTACGTCTCCGAACTGGCAACAACAAAATGAAACACCATCTGCAAACCAAATTCAAGATAGGTACCACCAGGCTATGTTACTGCGGTCTGGCAGATATGACAACAGCACATGTACTGCTAGACTGTCTGCAGTACAATAATCTGATGCCAAGGATATGGCTCAGGTCGACTCCTCTCAAGGAGAAACTGTCCGACGGTATTGAGACCCTGAAAGATGCAGTAAAATTTATTAGAGAATCTAGAGTTGCAGACTAAATGAGCAATGAAAAAGAATATTTCACAAGAGTTACTGACATAGTTCTGTGGGGGAAACAAACGAGAATTGTTCCACTGCCACACTGAGAGAATGTAATACCGGGTACAGACTGTGTGGTCTAACACAACTATGGTAGAAAACTATGTGTGTGACAGAGACAAGAATAGGAACCACTGCCACACTGAATGCGTATCGCGAGAGGTAACTAAGATTTTGGTCGAACTCCTGCATTGGGGAAGACTCTCTGCATGGCAGAGACGAGAATATAACCACTTCCATATCTAGAACATGTTGAAAAAGATGACAAATATGGCGTTATACGCCTTTATGGTAGTGCGAGTTCCGGAGTTGCTCCAAGACTAGTTCCGTACTATAAGCTTCTCGTGTTAACCGCACGTCTTGTTTCCTCGAGGTTCTGACAGGAGCCGTACTGTTATCCTTGCCGCTAGAGTTCTATTCAAACTAATTTTAATTAAGCAAGATAGACTGGGTTAAGTTTGTGCCAAGATGAAGGTTACTAAGTGACCTCTGACATGTTCTGCCAATTCATTCATTGTTTCCATTGTTTCTAAATAAATTTCCTTTCTTATCTTTTATAAACCCATCTACATGCTTATATCGCTCGTGTTAGTTTTTTTAATCTCTGTTGTACAAGTCTTTCTTATTCCCGTGGGCTGCAGTTTCTCCCACTTCTGTTGTCAGTTTGTCAATAAATTTCTCCTTTATCTTCTCACGTTTATGTTAACTTTTTTTATTGGCTGCAGTGTATACAAGAGTCACATGGTTGGTTATATGGAGGGAACTGTGAGTGACATAGATACGAATATGCCCTCTACCACACTGAGAGAATGTGGTTCGAGGAAATGGCAGTATAGCTTAGCTTCTATAATTTAGAATACTATATATGTGACTGAGACGAGGCGATGCTCATTACAACACTGAGAACATGTCCTAAGAGAAAATTGGCACTTCTATATTTCTTCTCTATGGTATAATACCCTCTGCTGCGTAGCATAGAGACACTGATAGGCTAACTACCACACAGAGAGCGTGTCGTAACAGACGACTGGCAGTATTGAAAGTGTTTTGGAACCTGTAGTTGAGCATTTGTAGCGGCAGTTTCAGTAGCAACGGTGTTTAATGTTGCTAGTTCCATGCACAACCATCTTTTATCACGTGTTACGACATGATTGAAAGGCAGTGGTGATTCGTTTTTGTCAACACGGATACCCGGGGTCTGACGATGCAGCACAGCCAATGAGCTGACAGCAGCCAGAGAATCATAGCTGACTGCTTACATCAGCGAATCATAGCTGACTGCTTACAACAGCGAATCATAGCTGACTTCTTACATCATCGAATCATAGCTAACTGCTAACATCAACGAATCATAGCTGATTGTTTACATCAGCGAATCAGACCCTATTCCGTCCGAAATAGCGGTCCTTGAAACAGGCTGCTCTAGTGTATTCTGGTTAGGAGAATAGGAATGAAAGCTGGAAGACAAAACACGGTACCAGAAAAGCCAGCCAGAACGGCAGATATCGCAGCCTCGCTGTAAATTACTAGACAACGTCCTTTTCAGAACGAACGTCGAAGAAAGCCGGAAACGAACAAGAGCAAACCAGAGAGATTTGTATCATTGACATGTTTGTTCTCGTTCGGTTTGTTTCCTCAGACGGACTGCCCTGAAGTGTGTTATGCCACCTTTAACGACCTAGTGTATCCACCTGCAGAATGACATTTTAAAATGGATGACTGTACGCTGTCAGTAATAAACTGTTCCGGAGTATACATGAATGCAACCTTCGGCATTTTCACTGGGTCAGACAAGCAGTTTACAAGAAAAGATTGATGTAATTTAGATTTGTGCCCAGAAAATAATCAATAAACCAATTGCCTTGGCTGGCTCTGGGGTGAGTCACTCTCACAAAGTAATGTCAAACCAATATTAGCGACTGAGCAGCGGAGCAGTGGAGCGATTGTTTGTTTCTGTAAAGGTATCAGGTTCCATCCATCTTACCAACACGCGCAAGTCGTTTAAACAGTAGATGCTGTTAGTGGAGGTCGATAAACGAGGATGGAAAATGGCCCCCTTACAAAGATAGACTAATAGTATGATGATGTATCTAAACTTTCATCCTCAACAAGAATTTGTGTGGTCTTTTTTCTTTGTTCTGAACATCTGCCATAAAGGTATCCAAAATACGAGGTACAGAGAAAGCACATATGGTCTTAAGGTATCATTTTGAACAAGCACTATGGAGATGCCAATAGCCATGGCTTGATCACTGCTTTATTAAGATATATTCAGGTTAACGTCTGGAAGTGTATGACGAAGAAGAAGAAAAAGAAGAAGAAGAAGAAAAAAAAGAGAGAAGAAAACGAAGAAGAAGAAAAAGAAGATGAAGAAGAAGAAGAAGAAAAAGGAGAAAACGAAGATCCCAGACAGCAGTGTCCTAACGGAATCCCCCTGTAAGTTAGTGGCGCGTTTGTCTTGTGTAGATCACAGACAACAGTGTCCACATGGAATCCCTCTGTAAGTTAGTGGCGTGTTTGTCTTGTGTAGATCTCAGGACCCCTCAGCGGGAAAAAAAGAATAGATCAACTGTAACACCACGTATGTAGCATAATCATATACAGGAAAATTGTGTCTGGGACTGGCAACCTCATCATGTAAAACAACACACAACAAAAATGTCCATCTTTACAAAAAAACATATCAATGTTTTTATGAAGGTTTCCTGCATCGAAGCTGCAAGTTAGTTGTCCCTCATACTCCTGCTGGAATGTAAAAGCGCAGAAGAAAAAGAAGATATCGTTGACACACATGAGATGATTGTGCCTTCCAACGCCGTCTAACGGTTCAAGTAAATATAGGAGATGATAGTTTGTGCTGATGAAAGTCTAAACCGAAGTGACAATCACCGTAATAGTCTTTGCTTGAACTCGTACACATTGTAGAACTACCATTTTGTTTTCTCTTTGGAAAGTGCACGCGAATTTGATTGACTAGTATCGTCACAATGATTATCGTTTGTGGAACACTGTGAACCATAAGCCACCACTGTAGTTGGTCTCTTTTAAAGAAAGCCTGGTTCCAAGCATTTCCAACCATTCACTTTTTTGCTAAAATGTGAAGTAAAGGTCACCACCACCAGAGCGTGTCCTTTTGAAAGGAGACTTGTTTACAATCGTTCACATTTCTCCCTTCAATGTGAAGCATAAACCACTATTGCAGCTGACCCATTTTAAAGTAAGCCTCTTTCTAAGCGTTTGAAGTCATCTACATCAATGCCAGGTATACGTTTTAACTGCAGCTAGTCTCTTTACAGGAAGCATGTACCAGCATTGTAGATTGGCTGATTATAATGACAGTGTTTTAAAATTGATGAAACTGCTAGCTCCAAGCACAAACCGCTTTAGTCACACTTTACGACATGTTTGGAAAGTGATATTGATCCTTTTCTTTTCATCATAGGTACTACTCGGTGTTAAACAAACATGGTACAAATTATACTTTAATCGATGTTTGGACTTGCAGAACTTTACCAAGAAATGGGACAAGCAAGAATAACACAGACAAATAACAAAACAAAACAACAATCAAGTGTAAAAAGAAAATCGAATATCAATATTGTATAGGAAAAAATATGTACAAAAAGACAAATGATCAATGAATAACAAAACGCAGAAACGTTGTTGTGAAAAAACTCAGAAAAATGGTCGACAGTGTCAAGAGCAGAGACGAATTTGAGGTGACTTAATACACGTTTATAAATTAATCAGTGGAAAGGGTAAATTAGACTAAAACATGTTTTTCAACATACAACTGGTTATAAGAGCAAGAGGGCATAGCTTCAAATACTTAAAGACATGTCCAGATTAGATATTATGAATTTTTTTTAAATCCAGAGAGTGGGGAATGCTTGAAAGGCATTGCCATCGGATGTGGTGGGGGCATGGTCAGATAATGCATTTAGAAATAGATTGGATGGTCAGTTACTTTAAGTATCGGTGGAGTGGAGTAAACTGGTTGTATCCAGACTCTGTAGAGCCTTTTACACCAGTATAATGAAGTTAAGAAGTTAAGAAAATGGGCGAAAACTGATTTTATACAAGTTGCTGCAGTAAAACTTAACACCAAAAATGTCCGGTTTGTATATCGGCTGTTTTATTTATATTCGTTCAGCTTAGTTCACAGTTTATTTGTCTGTTGTTCTTTGTCTAGTTCTCGATGAAGACCTTCAGGTCGAAAGGTCAAATAGCTTATGTTACTGTTCTCGTTAAAACTGCTGTTTAGCCATTACAAATTAAATTATTAAGTTTCCATAAAATGTGACACACCGGTGACCCATAGAAATTCTTTATGTGTTGCCAAGTTGAATAGAAGTCGTCTGAATTAGCATTTCTTTAGTTTGTGAAAGTGTCACAATTTGAAAGCCATTCCTCGAGTGTACGGCTTTTGTTTGCGAATGGATTTCGTTTGTACTTTACGATAATAGCGTTGAGTTATTTTCAGTTTTCCTGTATCAACTAAGTTTTATTTCTTCTGATTAATTTAGTTTACAGGTAGTCCATTTCTCTAATTAAAATGGGGGCCTCTCTTAGGCGTCTCTCGCGTGAAACAGTTCATGTTCTCAAATAACCGCATCTTCTTTCTTACTAAACCTGAAGGTCCGTATCAGGTTTCTCTCGTCACCAAAGCGTTTATCTCGAACATATTCAAATCTATTTCCATCCTAAACTTGATGGTTCGTCGCAGACTGCTCTCGTCACCAAAGAGTTTGTCTCTCACATATTCAAATCTATTTCCATCCTAAACCTGATGGTTCGTCTCAGACTGCTCTCGTCACCAAAGAGTTTATCTCTCACATATTCAAATCTATTTCCATCCTAAACCTGATGGTTCGTCTCAGACTGCTCTCGTCACCAAAGAGTTTATCTCTCACATATTCAAATCTATTTCCATCCTAAACCTGATGGTTCGTCTCAGACTGCTCTCGTCACCAAAGAGTTTATGATATCGTCCCCCCAATCATAAACATGGGGGCTCATCATCCTCCTCTTCAGCATACATGTTCTCTCGTACATAAAACTCTCACTTGAGAGAGCCTCTCTCACTGTTTTTGTTTAGGGATAGTTTATACTTTTCTAATCAATTCGGTCGTATCTCTCCCTCCTTCCATTGCACAATTTGCTGTCGAGAATAAAACATGAAAGACTTCAATGTCCTAGCTCTTAGTTTCAAACTTGTTGTAGGGGAGCTAACCATTTCCTTTCCTTGCTGTATTGCCTCTCCTAACGGTTAGTCTGGTATACATTTACATCTGGATAGATAGGAGCGCGCTGCGACAGGTGATTGAATCCAGAACTTAGAGGTCGCTACAGGCCAGAGGTCCTGAATGAAAAGTTCCCTGGTGGAAAAGTTGGTCAACATGCAGGAGAGTATAGGTGAATTGTTCTTGAAAGTATGAACTCTGATTGGGCAAATGTATGTTTATTTTCAAAGTAAACCTATTTCTGCTATTCCTAGTCTGTATCATGCCTCTGCTGCATAACATAATGCTGACTGCCTGAAGTATGAACTCTGATTGGGCAAATGTATGTTTATTTTGAAAGTAAACCTATTTCTGCTATTCCTAGTCTGTAACATGCCTCTGCTGCATAACATAATGCTGACTGCCTGAAGTATGAACTCTGATTGGGCAAATGTATGTTTATTTTCAAAGTAAACCTATTTCTGCTATTCCTAGTCTGTATCATGCCTCTGCTGCATAACATAATGCTGACTGCCTGGCTACGAAAGTCGGTGGAAGGAGAGGTATTTATGTGGGAAGACATTTTATGTCCTTCAAATTTGATGTAGAAATGGGAGGAAGGGGGGTGCATAAGCAATGGAAGAAATTGTTTGTGTAAATGTGATACTAATCTTGAAATGGGCCGAAGATGCAGCAGTGAATGAGCTGAGAGCAGACAGCCACTCATAACTGGCTGCCAGCATCATTGTCAGTGACATATACTTGAGCAAACCCCTATTCAGTCTCTAAGTGGCCGCCCTGGAAACAAGATTGCAACAATGCAGCCTGGTTAATAGATTAGGGATCGAAAAGGGAAGGAACACCTGGTTTCAAAAATATCCTGCGAAATCGAATGTGTCGACCTGAAAGACGCAGATATCGCTGCCTCGCTGTAAACAGTGACACAATGTCACAAACGTCATTTTCAAGAAAAATGCAGAAAAGAAGAACTTTTTGAAATGTTATGGGTGACAACAACATCTATACGCGACCATTGCGAGCTGGTACCCGGGATGTGTCGTGCCCTGCATTATTTGACTAATTACAACACCCTCCATAGTGTCAGCTGTGTACACACCCAAACTAAACTGCCCACCACAATTTCTTTGAGTGCCAAGCGGTCAACGATGCTTGCAAATACTTCTCTCTTCAAGGCCACTTTATAGGGAACTAAACTACAACTTAAAAATAGCCCTCATAACGTTACATAGCATTTGGCCGAAGAACCGAGAGTTTGAGTGCTGCTGGATCCATAACAAGTGCAACAACAAAACGCCATTATCGGCCATAACGTTATAAATAAGGAGCTGAAACATAACCGTTTGTACAGTCACACAGCTGACTTTTCCCAACCATAAACACTCTACGAAAATCATTACTGTTATTGACGTACGGCTTTGTCATTCGAAGTTTAACCGAAATAAGAAACGACTGTAGCATAACTAAATTGCAAATCGTTTACTGAATGTAATAAATACGAGAGTAGTTGACTGAATAGGTAGTTACTGGTCCGTGTGGCCGGGTGGGTAATGGCACAGCTCACAATCAAAATACGCGTGTGGTCAGATTCATGGAGCAGCAAGATCGTACATTTGTAGGAAATAGACGCATTAAAAATGTGTGATGAAGTCGTATGCCTTAGGCTGATAGGCGAAATACAAAATAGCATGTAGCTTTCAATGGCTGTTTTCAAAGCAGTTTGGCTGATGAGATGGATCGACGTGATCCCGTAGTAGTGAGTGTCCCACAGATGAAACCAAGCATAGCACAACTGCCTGAAGGACCACTGTACACCTTCATCAGCATGCTTGGGATGTGAGGAAAGCTACAACAACCCGAAACGTACCGCACAAAAGATTAAACGAATTTATTGTGGGTAACAACATCAACAACGCACACCACTTTAGAAAATCAAGCTAACGAAAAGAAAAATGTAAATAAATAAAGGGAGTAGATTTAGAAAACAAGAAACATGTGTGTGCGCGCATGCGTATATATATATAAATATATATATATATATATATATATATATATATATATATATATATATATATATATATATATATATATATTTATTTAAGTGTGCGTTTGTGTAGATATGTGTGTGTGTGTGAGTTAACGTGGATGCGCTTTGTGTATAAAAAAAGGTATTGATATTATATCTCTTAGTTGTTTTTTTTTTTATTAGAAGCTCAATTCTCAATATGGTTCAATACTCATTTCATATATCCTCTACATGGCAAGCATTTGACCAGCATTACAGCTAGCCCACATACAGGAAGTTTGTATTCTTACACTTGCAGTGGCAGTTTCTGTTGAAACGGGTGCCCATCAGGTGGCTGGGGATTAAAGTGTTACATTAGCGTCAAGGGACACAAATTGATTAAGACTTCCCATTTCGTTCAGGTCACGCCCTGGAAATTTGATGTGCCATAGCAATGTGACTAACGAAGTGGGGATCAACACTGCGACTCCCATAGGGGTGAGCTTACTGAGGAGTCTCAGATTTCACTACAGCCAGGTGGGCCCAGGTCCACCTTATCAAGAATAGTCGGGATGTAAGAAGAAAACCTGCCAACAAAGAAACATTGTCAAGAGTTGAAATTCTTCTTCGACGTTCGTCCTAAAAAGGACGATTTGACATTGTGTCGTAGTTCACAGCGAGGCTGCGATATCTGCATCTTTCGGCCCGGTATATCCGATCTCAGCTGGCTTGTTTTGGGCACCGAGTTTGCTTTCGTACTGCTATTCTTATTCACGTAGCCAGACTACACTAGTGCAGTCTGTTTCCAGGTCAACACTTGGAGGCGGAATTGTGCCTTGGTCAGCTGACCTTGAAGTAATCAGCTCGCTATGGGTCATCGGATCTTCAGGCAAAAGTTCAAATGAACTCAGTACGAGTGGCTTTCAGTAACAACCACATGATGAGATTGCTTGTTCCATGCACACACTTCTTTAGTGGCTTTTTACGACATGCGTAAAATGTTAAAGTGAATCATATTCTTTTGGCTCAGGGTACCAACCAGATGAACGCTTCATTATCAAGTCAAAGTCAAAGCATTACTGCCTTTGGGAGTGAAGTGTTAGCGACCTCACATTTTCAAGGCTCGGTTATATGAAGGTGGGTGCCACACCTCTTCCTCCCCGCTTTCAACTTCCAAGAATGAACCGGTACCTATTTAAGGCTGGGTCGACAGGGG
>JAVGWX010000010.1:19077078-19244578 GCA_036924085.1 Ariolimax columbianus | reverse complement strand
CAGGAAGATGAGCAAGAAGAAGATGAAGAAGAAAAAGATGAGGAAGAAGAAGATGAAGAAGAAAAAGATGAGGAAGAAGAAGAGGCGGAAGAATGACACGAATAATAAGAAGGAAATGTAAAATAATGAGAAGAGGGAGAGAAGGTCGAGAAAGTAAAAGTAGAATAATAAGAGGAAGAAGTGAGAAGAAACAGAAATAGATGTATAAGAAAAATGAAAAGAAGGAGAACAAGATGTGGAATAAGTAGAAGAAGAATAACAAGGAAAAGAAGAAAATATAAGAATAAGAAGAAGAGAAAGAAGAAAAAGAAGAAGATGGTCGAGCTTCCTTAACCTTGAGACACACCTCCCACGAGCTAATAACGTGTACACTGGAGCCTCCAACACTTCATCCCCAACGACCTTTACATGTACTGCCACGAGCTAAGGTAACGGTATTCCAGTAGCAGTGTGGTACATGGGGTAACCAAAATAGGACCACTGTTTCTCTTCCGTGCATGTTGTAAGATGAGATAATAGAAGGAAGGGAATCGGGCTAGCAACAACATCATGTAAAAACTCACTACAAATCACTGCTTTCCAAAAAGTTGGCTAGTGTAAGCTAAATGCAGTGGTGCACCTATATTAAATAAATAATTGGAATCTGACTTTCCTAAAAGTTGGTATAGGGTAAGCCAAATACAGAGTTCGGCCTTTGCTTCAATAGGAATGGAATCTGACTTTCCTAAAAGTGAGTTTAGGGTAAGCCAAATTCAGAGTTTTAACTATGCTTCAGTTGGAATGAAATCTGGCTTTCCTAAAAGTGGGTTTCGGGTAACCCAAATTCAGAGTTGGGCCTATGCTTCAAAAGGAATGGAATCTGGCTTTCCTAAAAGTTAGTTTAGGGTAGGCGAAATACAGAGATGTACCTATGCTTCAACGGATGACTGGAATCATGCTTTCCTGAAAGCTGGTTTTTTTAAGGACAGTGTCCTTCAGCAGACTTAACCGCTGGCCGGGAATGAAGTGTTAGAGACTTCAGTGTACTAAACCACAGTTTGTATGAGGTGATGTGTGCAGTTTCCTTCCTCGTTGTCTTTTTATTCTCAAATCGTGTCAAGTACCCCTTTACAGCTGGGTCAACTTGGAGTGTGACGATTACCATTACTGCACCCTTGCAGTGAAAAAGCTAGTGCTCAAGCACTAAACAAATCAGGAAAAATGTGGTTATGGTAAGCCAAATACAGTATTGGATGTACGCTTCAACAAATGGTACGGCTGGAGAATAATTTTTCTCGCATACGAATTACTCCTATAGCAGCCACTGCTGTCAGAGAAGAAGTGTTGAAATACTTCATTGAACTAGACCTACGATTTTCATAAACTATAGGTGGCCAGTCTCTCACCTCACTACCTTTCCTCCCCTAACTGTAAGCCAAGTACCAATATACACCTGAGTCATCAGGAGCATATTGATACCGGATGACGAACATGGTACCTCTTGTTTGAGAATAGAGCACTCTTTCACTTGAGACGCCCATAGCCTGGTATACGTGTTCTAAAATTGAAATGTAATACAACTGCATAACATCATTTCCCGGCAGAACTTATGTTAATGCGGCCGTGCGTGACGGTTAGTATGCGCAACAAGGCGTGACGCTTAATCAGACCGATAACTGTGTAGCATGTTAGAATAGTATGCGTCATGCTATGTGTAAGTCTAGTTTTATTAACATTTTTACCCTGCGCCGAGCTGCGGGGGCAAGCGACCTTTAGTCCGTGGGCCGAGAAATTCAATATAGCGGACGTCAACGATGGAGGAAAAGCGTTGCAGTGATACCTAATAGGATCAGTCCGATTTGTTGCTGGCTGTTTAGGAGATTGAGGTTATCACTGACATTGCGTCTTTACGGGAAGTCTGTGCAAAAAACTTGAATCTTTTTTGTAGTGGTGGCTTACGTTGACCTGTTTTTACACGGAGAAACATAATCGCATTAGTTATTTTGTGTTGAATCGACATCACTGGACTTTGAGGAGATCGATATGCGCTTAGTCTCACTCAGTTGATGGTGAAAGGTAGGAACAATGGTGGTTCCAGTAACGAACTCGCTGAGTGTTCCCAACTCAGCAATGCATTGAGATGAGTGTTCCCTATTCCAAATTGCACCGACCTGAAGGTTCTATATTCGACATTGCTGCACTGACCTGACTGTTACCTATTCGACATTGCACTGACATGAGTGTTCCATATTCAACATTGCACTGACCTGAGTGTTCCCTATTCGACATTGCTGCACTGACCTGACTGTTACCTATTCAACATTGTACTGACCAGAGTGTTCCCTATTCGACATTGCACAGACCCGAGTGTTCCCTATTCGAGACTGCACTGAGCTTAGTGTGTCCCATTCCGTATTGCAAGTCTCAAATATGATGGACTGACGGATTTGGGACTCTCTCGAGGTCCCGTATGTTGGTGGAGGTGGTCCTCGGAATTGTAATCTATCGCACACCGTCGTCTGTGTCGCACCTTCCGTTTGGTCAGGGAGGAGTCAGATACACTCTGCTTTCTGCCCGTGGGTGGTACGGAAAGTCAAATAGCCCCTCCTCCCCACCCACATCACTATTATCTAGAGTCCTCAATACCTAATGGCCGAGGGAAGGTGATTACTCTTACGACATTCCTAGCAGGTTACCGTGTAATTTTACTCTGCTCCAATATCAGAAGAGCACACGGATGTTGTACGTTATGTTATTAAGGAACTTAGATGATACAGGAAAGGAAACATCACAATGCAGACAGACACACAGCACACACAGTCCACATAAGCCCACAACCACTTGTCACCAGTCCACGCAACGCCTTGTACGTCCTCCTATGAGTATGTGTACATTTATTGCTTTCTTTCTAAAACGCCTAATTTACTAAGGAAAGATGTGTCGTACTGTGGTTTGCGCCTAACGAACCAGTACATCCAATTTCAGCAAGAATTACAAAACAATTAGTTTACTTTTATTAGGGACACGATCTTGCCGTTTCATGGATAGGCGTCAAAAAACCGATTTGTCACGTCACCATCATACGCCCTTATACAACCAATGAGACAATGTGGCTGAAATCAATGGAACTTCATAAAAAGAAAGCCAAATATTCAAAGGAAAAACGACAAACAATGAAGAAACAAGTGTACTTACAGCTCACGAAGGGCGGATACTTCATCCAGGAGTCCGGCAATCTTGGCCTCAGCAACGCCCTTGGTTGAACTCAGCTCATCAATGACCTTGCGAGCTTGAGCAAGCTCGTTCTCATAAGTGTCCCTGATGGGCTGAAGGTCTCCGATTTTCCTGTTCCTCAAAGCGTCGTTCTCAGCTTCCAGCTTCTTCACCTTGGCGTCAAGGAAGTTGTTCTTCTCGATATAACTGGCCAGGCGCTCGTTTAGGTTTTGCATCTCTCGCTTCTCCTTCTCACGAGTGCCCTTGAAGTCCACGATTCCAGAACTAGACAACTGCTGGTACACCCCTGGAGAGATGGAACTGTGCACATTGTAGCTGGATCTTGCAGTGTAAGAGGAATGCCCTCTTGTAGGGGCAGAACGAGTGATCACGAAGGCCCGTGGTTGAATCCTGCTCTGACGCCCAGATTCCAATTCGTTTATGTTTGTCTTAGACATGGCTTTTGGTGTCTAAGTTGACACTAACGCTCAACGCGATGCGGGAAAAAGCAAATCTTAACAGATAATAGACGAACTTTCTGAAATTCTGGCGGAAATATTTCTGAGCTTAACTAAAATAACGTTTTGTAGTACTTAAAATCCAAATAACGTGCCAACTTAGCAGCAAGCCGTAAAGCAGTTCTAGAAAGAATTTGTGCAAACGAATGTCTATCGACTAACTCGCCGGCCGGTAAAATGGCAGTAGGAGGCCCACAAACGGCTGAGTGTGCGATCTGTGGATCACTGTGGTGCGCGACAGTCGACGACGGGACAACATTGACTTGCAAGGCTGGTTGACGACTCGCTTGTGTCGTTCCTCCAGCTTGTGGTCTTTTATGGTTAGACACATGAGCATTTTTAACTTTTTCTTCTTCTTCTTCTTCTTCTTCTTCTTCTTCTTAATTGTTTTGTTTTCTTCTTTTCTTGTTTTTCATTATTTTCACCTTCTTTTTGTTTTTTCGTCTTTTTTCTTAATTTGTTATTTCTTCTTCTTCTTCGTTATCTTTCTTTCATTGTTCTTACTCTTTTTATTCAACATTTTTCCTCGTTGTTCCTCTTGATCTTTCTCTGTCTCCTTTCTTTCTGTTTTCCTCTTCTTTTTCTTTTTTGTCATTTAGTCTTCTTCTTCTTCTTCTTCTTCTTCTTCTTCTTCTTCTTCTTCTTCTTCTTCTTCTACATCTTCTCTGCTTTGCCTATGGTACTGACATGCTCTGAGAATGCGTTTTAATGTGTCTTTGTCCTCTCTATCCGAGCACATGTTTATAATTTTTTTTGTCAAAGATGACAGTTCAGTCGCAATCTGAATATTTCCATTTAATCTGTTTTTGACAAGGGCTAGTATTTTACCGTAACATTAGACTATTTGATCGCTATACCCTTTGTCTGTTTGGCTGTTATTTAAATGGAATTTGTCGAACGGATAATTGTTGAGTTATCTGTGGCCTGTTTGCAGTCTGAATATTGGCACTCGATTTCTTCTTGACAAGGACTAGTTTGCGTCTGCTAGATCATATTCTGGGTTTTCATTGTGCTATTGTTTGTTAAGCTAATTTTTCATGGCCTTTATTTCTCCAAATGCTGCTCAGTCTTCATTTCTGATTTCACGTGTTTCCCTCTTTGGCAAGTACGAGTATATCTGCTTCCTCATTTCCGTTTATATCTGGTAATCTGCAGTAATCATTCTTGTACCTCTGTTTAGTGTATGGTGGCAAGTCTCTATGAATGTTTTTTATGGTTTCTGTCAGCCATTATGCATACGTTGAAATAAATATCACAAAGCACAGCTGGGATACAGTACGAAAGATGTCATTGACGGAGAAAAGTGGATGGAATTTCCTGTACAAATTTTTTTTCTTCATTTTACGTGTTTGCTTCACTAGTTTCTATTGGCGAAGGCGCGCCTATTCCACCTCAGACCGTAGTCCATTGAGCGATATTAAGACGTATAAACGAGTGCTTGAATGTATGTGTTCGTCTGTATGTACCTATGCTAAGTTTGTACGCTCTCAGAAGTCAGTCCAATGTGCAATGGAAGGGTCTAACCATGAGGGCGCGTGTGAAAGTTGTGCAAGAGTGTGATTGTTGGACAGAGTAAAATGACACAGAGTGAGATACGAAAAGCTGCTGTCATTAAAGATGTCATTTGGCTTGATGGCTCCTTGGTCGTTTTGTCTGGTATTGACTAAGGATCTTAGAAGACTAAATGGTACAGTATGGCTGATGATAGGAAACATGTATGGAATGTTATCGTGTCACTGTCATGGCCTTTCGTTACGCGTTGATTTTTGCGCTGTTTTCAATGTTTATCTGTCGCCTGCTACATTAAATTACGCTAGATTACGACAAAGTAACAGATCGATATAAGCTGACTGATCGATACGCAAGACTCAGGCCAACAGATGGAACAATCGATCATTTTAGGAGAAAGGAGATAGCAAGAAATCGATAGTGTTTAAATAACGAATATCTAGCTAGAGTGGGCTTATGTAGCTCATGATGGTGGTGTCTTTTATGCGTATTTAGAATTCATACATTCACTTACTTGCTTGCCTGCTCATTTTCTCCTTCACTCACTCATTCACTGACTCACCCACTGATACCAGTTCTATCAATTATTTGCCTGAACCGATTTACACATTCACTCGCTTTCACTTATTTATTGAAGCCCATTCACTCAGTCACGTACTCACTCACTCAATCACTAACTAACTAGCCAACTTACTAGCTAACAGCTAACTCATTCACTCACATACTCAAACACACACACTCACTCACTCACTCACTCATTCGCACACCCACTCACTCAGATATATTCAAATCTATCAATTCTCTCAATCTTTCATTTACTAAATTAAATTCACTCACTCACTCATCCAACTACCCACTCAGTCAAATCTACTCAAATATATTCACCCTCGCACTCCTTCACTCACACATTACCTCAATCAGTCACACCCGCTCATTCATTCTCTGAAACTTACTCAGTCATTCACTCACTCACGGATTCAACTTCTTATCCCCTCACTGTATCTCTCTACAACTTGTTCCATGTGAAACGTCTGGAGCATTGACTGCAAGATTCACCCACATATCTTCACCCACATATCTTCACCCACATATCTTCACCCAAATATCTTCACCCAAATATCTTCACCCAAATATCTTCAGCCATCTTTAAACCCAGAATGTCCTTCTAGCTTGCTTTTGATCTTAGCCAGGTACTTTTTCTACATCCTAATTTTTTTTCTTTGTGTGCTCCACTGGTCATCACTCTCTGGTCCCGATCTACCTAAGAAGAAGATATTCATACACAATTTCTGTTTTCAATATCAGACATGGACCCTAACAAAGGCCCAAGAACGAAAGATAATAATATATGAAATAAGAAGCTTACAAAGAGAGATGTGGGTCATTAGAAGAGAGGAGTAACAATTAGAAGAGACGAGTGACAACTAGAAGAGACGAGTGACAACTAGAAGAGACGAGTGACAACTAGAAGAGACGAGTGACAACTAGAAGAGACGAGTGACAACTAGAAGAGACGAGTGACAACTAGAAGAGACGAGTGACAACTAGAAGAGATGAGTGACAACTAGAAGAGACGAGTGACAACTAGAAGAGACGAGTGACAACTAGAAGAGACGAGTGACAACTAGAAGAGATGAGTGACAACTAGAAGAGACGAGTGACAACTAGAAGAGACGAGTGACAATTAGAAGAGACGAGTGACAACTAGAAGAGACGAGTGACAACTAGAAGAGACGAGTGACAACTAGAAGAGATGAGTGACAACTAGAAGAGACGAGTGACAACTAGAAGAAACGAGTGACAACTAGAAGAGACGAGTGACAACTAGAAGAGACGAGTGACAACTAGAAGAGACGAGTGGCAACTAGAAGAGACGAGTGATAACTAGAAGAGATGAGTGACAACTAGAAGAGACGAGTGATAACTAGAAGAGGAGAATGACAACTAGAAGAGACGAGAGACAACTAGAAAAGACGAAAGAGACGAGTGACAACTAGATGAAGCGAGTGACAACTAGAAGAGACGAGTGACAGCTAGAAGAAAAGAGAGAGACGAGTGACAACTAGACGAGACGAGTGACAATTAGAAGAGACGAGTAACAGCTAGAAGAGAAGAGAGAGACAAGTGACAACTAAAAGAGACGAGTGACAACTAAAAGAAGCGAATGACAACTAGAAGAGACGAGTGACAACTAGCAGAAGCGAATGACAACTAGAAGAGGCGAGTGACAACTAGAAGAGGCGAGTGACAACTAGAAGAGGCGAGTGACAACTGAAGATATTTGACAGGAAGTGGGAATGGCGGGCTGTGTGGTATACAATGACAGACAGAGAATTCAATGATTTCTCCAAGCATACGCGTCGTGCTATTATGTAACTGCAGACAACAGCATATCTTCAGAGCAAGAGAACGACACATAAAAAGGTGAATTGACGATGTTAAATAAACAAAGAGGAGGCAAGCACTGAAAAAAATAGCGGATAATATAGTTGACACAAAAAGAGGATCATACCTCCCCATGCTGTCTTGAGACATAACACGTTTCTAATAATCATGTGTTCTGTTTTTAGTGTTGATTTTACAATTTGTGTGCCATACATTTCAATATCATGTAGTCTGTATTTTGTGGTGATGGTACAATCTGCGCCCCATACATTTCAATATAAAGTAGTCTGTGTGTATTCTGTATTTGGTGGTGATGGTACAAATTGTGTCCAATACATTTCAATATCATGTAGTCTATTTCGCGGTGATGGTACAATTTGCGTCCCATACATTTCAAAACTCTACCAAACATTATGTTAATTATAAACATATCTAAATTGAATACATCAATGAAGAAAACTTTCAGAATCAACCGAATACCGAGTTTACTTAACAGACATGTAAACAATGTGAGGTTTATACAGACCACAATGTGTGCAAACATGAGGAGAGCATGTTTCAGAGAAATAGAAAGATTAAAATTGGATTATGCTTTCAACACGCGTACGCAGTGACGTAACTATCACTACTTCTTCATATCAGAACACCAGCTTAAGAATTAATAAACAACTGACAAAAGCATATACACACTTTCTGTTGTCTGTGACTTTTTCTTGGCCGTATTTGGAATACTATGAATCCTAGTATTCAAACAGGCATGTTAATGTATGTTGCCAGGTAGACGAATTTTTCGGCTATACGTAGTAGGTATTTTGCAACTCACTGCGGCTTACTAGACCTGCGGAAAGATACAAATAATTTAGGTAGATTTTTTAATTTTTTGTCCGTGCAGCGGCCGTTAAGGCTACTCTTTTCGATTTCTAACTGCCAAATGATTTTTAACGTTCTCGACACTGAACACAGGAGTCTGATCTCACTACCCAGAGATCAGGATAATTTTTACCAGAAGATCCGCGTGAAAAAATCCTGGTCTCCATCGTGATTCGAGCACACGACGTCAGGCACCCGAGGCGAACACCTTACCTCGAGACCACTGAGCCATTCGTTCTTAAATAACCACATACATTGCTCGCATCAACTTGGCTGACAGTCTCATGCTTTTTATGTCATCGCACAGTTTATCTTTTGAAATAAGCACATCAGTTTCTCTCATAAACGTTGTCGTCTGTGTCAAACTTCTATCGCCACCATACGGGGGAGAAGAGACCAACGTCTGGTCATCAAAACGTACTGAATGGGCATTGTTAGTCATTGTCCGACAAAACGTACTCACTGGGGATTGTTAGTCATTGTCAGATAAAACGTACTGATTGGACAATGTTAGTTATTGTCAGACTAAATATACTGATTGGACAACGTTAGTCATTGTCAGATAAAATATATTACTGATTGGGCAATATTAGTTATTGTCAGACTAAATATATTGATTGGACAACGTTAGTTATTGTCAGACTAAATATGCTGACTGGACAATGTTAGTTATTGTCAGACTAAATATGCTGATTGGACAATGTTAGTTATTGTCAGACGAAATATACTGATTGGACAACGTTAGTCATTGTCAGATAAAATATATTACTGATTGGGCAATGTTAGTGATTGTCAGACAAATTATACTGGCCAAGATCCCCAACTCACTTCAATTGTAGTTGTGAGCGACAAGCAGATGAAGTCAAGCATATCACAACCGCTTGAAGTTGAAGAAAGCCTGTTCACCTTAATCAGCACGCTCGGGTTGTGTGGAAAGCTGCAACCTGCCATCTAACGCCCATTTAAGAGGGACCTTCTTCTTCTTCTTCTTCTTCTGCGTACACAGTCAGACAGTAACCATTATTTTTTCGAAAAAAGCGGCGGTCATCCTGAGACTCTCGCCACTACCATAGAGCTTGTCTTGCAGTTCCACTGGCAATGGCCACATCTGCTCTCTCTGATCCCCGTATGTCGGGCAGTTCTGCAGCAGATGTTCAGTGGTCATTTTACCAGTACCGCACGGGCATTCGTCGGTACACCCTATCTTCAATTTGTTGAATAGGTGGTACCTCAGTCTATTGTGGCCAGTGCGAAGTCTGAAGACAACGACCTGCTCTCTTCGGTTCAACTGGTAATAGGCATCGTTTTTGGTGTAACCAGTATGTTCGGTTTCCCATTTGGTAATGTACCTGGCTTTGATAAGCCGTTTTGACTCTTCGTACGTCATACTGGTATCTGTTTGTGGTAGCCTTGCACCTTCTTTTGCTAGTCTGTCTGCCTCCTCGTTGCCTTGGATGTTGCAGTGTGACGGAACCCACTGTACCACTACCCTTTTTGGTGCGGACAGCTGGCACAGTTTGCAGAGTGCTGCTCTTAAGTCATTAAGCTCAGTGTTTTTCTGGCTTTTTAGCGCTGTGACTACGGCGAGAGCATCTGTCAGCAAGACTATGTGGCTCTCATTTTCACTGTGTGTTGCCATTTCTTCCACTGCCGCCCTCAGTGCCTCTGCCTCCGCTCTGAAATTGCTTGTGTACTTACCAGTAGCGAATGACAGTGTTATTTTTCTGCCATTTGGTAGGTTCAGGAATGCTCCTGCCCCTCCGTTCTGTGTAGTGTCTGTTACAGAACCGTCGGTGTATGCATGGGTCCAGTCCATGCTTGGGTAGCTTTTCGTTATGAAGCTTAGGGTAGTGTCTCTCCTTTCTTTTTCGGTCTGGCAGTTTTTGTTTGCAATACCTGGTATATTTTCTACCACCTCTGGAAATATATCCTGCCTCCAAGTAGGTTTTCGTACAGTAGTGATGGGTTTTGGTGTTGTTAGTGCGTTTATGGGATCTTCGTGCATCTTTGCTTTGGCTATTTCTGCAAAGTTTCTCCGCTTTAGTTTCCCAGTTCCCAAATTGTTTAGCCTCTGGTACATTGGATGGTCCGTCAGTCTTCGGAGTTTCTCTGACTGCAGCTGGGCTCTGCAGTCTCTTCTGTCGGTCATGGATTGCAGTTTTGTAATCTTTTCAAGTTCTACAATTGGCGTTGACTTCATGCCACCTGTTATGATTCTCATGGCTTGGTTTTGAAGTTTGTTAACTTTATCGAAGTTCGCCTTCGCTGCTGTTGTCCATGCCGCGATGCCATACTCGAGAACTGGTCTCACTCTTCCAGTGTACAGTTTCTTTAGTATGCCTTCGTCTGCTCCCCAGCTTGTGCCAGCAAGTTTCCTCATGATCGCCATTCTTTCTCTGGCTTTCATTCGGTTTCTCTCAATCTGACTTTTCCATGTCATGCGCCGATCAAATGTGACTCCCAGATAGGTTGGGTTGTCGTTTGGCTGCAGGATTTTGCCATTTAGGCTTAATTTGGTACTTTGGGGTTTTAATGAGAGCGAGAATATTGTGCACGTGGTTTTCTCCTCGTTTATTTTGACCAGCCATGAGTTCGCCCACTCTTCCAGCGATGTTAGGGCCGTTTGCATCCGATTTCTTGCTATGGTGAGATTCTTTTCAGAGGTCCACATAGCCAGATCGTCTGCAAACATTGAGCTATGGACTCTTCTTGGTATATTCTCTGTAATATCGTTTATATATACCAGGAAGAGTGTGGGTGACAGTACTCCCCCTTGGGGTACTCCCTGCTCGAGTGTCACCTTTTTGCTCATCTGCCCTTGTACTTGGACTCTGGCCGTTCTTTGTTTGAGGTAGTGGTTGATCCACTTGTACATCTTCCCACAAACATCACTTCTTCTTAGCTTGACTCTAAGTCCATCCTTCCAGACTTTGTCAAATGCCTTTTCCAGATCCACCCAAACAGCTACTGTGTGTTTCTGTGCCTGGTAGGCATCTTCTATCTCCTGGGCTATGAGGATGACCTGGTCCTCAGTGGATCTGTGCTGTCTAAAGCCGGCTTGCTGTGGAATTAGTATTCGTTTTTCTTCCAGATGCCACATCAGTCTGGTGTTTATCATCCGTTCCATCAGCTTGCCGACACAGCTCAGTAGGCTTATGGGCCTGTATCCATTCGGATCTGTTTTGTCCTTTCCTGTTTTTGGTACTGGTACCAGTATTGCATCTTTCCATGCCTGGGGTACAATACCCCTTTTCCAGCTTTGGTTCAGGACTGATAGTAGTTTTTTCTTCGCTGTTTGGCCCAGCCCCATCAGCATTTCGTTTGTTATCCCGTCTTTTCCGGGAGATTTCCTTCTCTTTAGTGTTCTCATAGCCTCTTCCATTTCGCGCATTGTTAGTTTGGCCATCATGTGCTCTTCAGGAGCCGTATTTATGTTTTCGTGCCCCTTTAGCTCTTCGCTAATGTCTGTATGCTTTTCTGCAGGGACCTCGATGTGGTTTGCTCTGGCATAGTGATCGACAAAGGCGTTTGCGGCTTTCTTACCTGTGATCAAGTTCTCGCCTTGCTTGATAGTAATTTGTTTATTTGACGGGGTTTCGTCGTTCATGGCTCTGACTAGCTTCCATAGCTTGTTCCCTTCTTTGTCCAGGTTTAAACTTTCCGTTTTATTTTTCCAACTTTCTCTTGCTGTTTGCTTGAGAGTGTGTTTGTACTTCGCCGCGGCGGCTTTGAGGGCGATGTTTGCCTCCACGGATTTCTCTCGTTCTGCCATGTTCCTAGCATTTGTTACTGCATCTTCCACTTTCTGTAACTCATCATTCCAGTAGGGCTTATAGTTTTTCCTAGCTCCTCTTGGGATGGTTTCAGTGGCGGCTTGCATTATTGCCTTGCTTAGGCTCTCTACCATGGGCTTCATTTTGGTGTTTCGTGTGTTGATGGTTTCACACAGCCCATCTGTCAGGATTGCAAATCTGTCCCAGTCGGCTCGTTTGTAATTCCAACGTGGGAGCGGTTTTGTTTCCTGTGGGTAAGAGGGACCAAAAGAGTAGTTAACCATCGTGGACATTACAAGAACAACTCCTGAGAGGTTAAGACGCTTGCCTCTCAAGACGTTAAGGCGAGAAACGTCGACAGGGTTTCGAATACCACACGTTTCAAGTGTCACCTGGTTTCACCGGAGGTGAGATCATCGTCTAGCCATATTTGAGATTGGTGAAACACTATGTGCGCGTAGAAAAAACCTTGCCGGTTGAAACATGGATAAATAATGCTGTTAACTGCTGTCCTGGCATATATTCTGAGAAAGTAATCCAATTCGTAGTCAATACACAGATCGCAGTCTACCTTCCCATGGGCCTAATAAAAAGCAGGAAGTAAATATTGCAAAATAAAGAACGCATTACGGATAGCCTCCGGCTACCCGACAGCAAGCAATAACCTGTCTGTTTGATTACAAGGATTCCAAGTAGTCACACCTATTTCTCTCATAAACTTGGCTGTCTGTCTAATTCTTATCTTGTTATCATACAGTCTAACCCTCAAATAACCACTTCTGTAATAAACTTGACTGAATGTCTAATTCTTCTCTTGTTATCATACAGTCTAACCCTCAAATAACCACTTCTGTAATAAACTTGACTGAATGGCTAATTCTTCTCTTGATTTCATACAGTCTAACCCTCAAATAACCACTTATGTAATAAACTTGACTGAATGTCTAATTCTTCTCTTGTTATCATACAGTTTAACCCTCAAATAATCACTTCTGTAATAAACTTGACTGAATGGCTAATTCTTCTCTTGATTTCATACAGTCTAACCCTCAAATGAATGATAAGTACTCAGAGTATCAACAACAACTCTACCATGCCTTCATTGACTTTAGAAAGGCGTTTGACAGAGTGTGGCATGCGGCGCTATGGTCAACAATGAAGCATTATAAGTTCAACAGTGATATTGTGAGGGTAATTGCAAACCTTTATGAGCAGGCGACAAGCGCAGTCTCTGTAGAGGGAACGCTTGGCGATTGGTTCCGTACGACGGTGTGTGAGACAGGGATGTATACTCTCCTCAACACTCTTCAATATATTCTTGGACAGAATAATGGAGATGACCTTAAAAGAACATGTTGGCACGGTTAAAATAGGTGACAGGCTTATCACAAACTTCAGATTTGCTGATGATATTGATGTATTTGCAGGCACAGAAAGGGAACACCAGGAGTTGATTGGTAACTTGGATAGAGCGGCCCTGAGTTTTGGTTTGGAAATAAATGCAGATAAAACAAAGCTCATGACCAATAACATAGCAGGGTTTAAATCTGTAATAGAGGCAAATGGGCAGGAACTTGAGGTGGTAAAACGTTTCAAATATCTGGGATCGTTGATCAGTGAAGAGGGATCGAAGCCAGAGGTAATTGCAAGAATAGCTCAAACAACAGCGGCGCTGACTCGGCTGAAACCTATATGGCAAGACAAGCGGCTTGCCCTCAGCATAAAAGTTAGATTAATGCGCTCTTTGGTGATCTCAATATTTCTGTATGCCTGCGAGACCTGGACCATTACAGCAGACATCCAGGGCAGAAAACATGCAATGAAAATGAGGTGCTATAGATAACTCCTAAATGTTACATATAAAGATCGTGTCACGAACGTAGTAATACGTCAGAGAGTTGAAGGCGCTATTGGTCCTTTTGAAGATCTGTTCACAGCTATCAAAAGACGAAAGATGGCCTGGTACGGGCACGTCGCGAGGTCCAACGGAATTACCAACTCGGTACTCTTTGGTTCCGTACCGGGACAGAGAGGGCGAGGACGTCCAAGGAAGAGATGGATGGACAACATCACTGAGTGGTCAGGCCTTCGTCCCGGTGAGATACGACAGGCGGCGACAGACAGAGAGGAATGGCGTGGGATTTGGGAGTGTCTTCATGTGTGCCCCAACGACCTGATGGGTTACGGGATGAGCTGAACTGAACTGATTTCCCTCATAAACGTGCTGTATGCATCCCTCGTCACCATGCATATTGTCTCTCAGTTAGTCTCAGCTATTTTCTATAATAAACTTGGCGGTGTGTCAGAAGTTCTTCTCGTCACTTTACTGTTTATTACACAAACAATCACATCAACTTTCCTCATAAACTTGATGTCGGTCTAAAGCTTATCTTGTCACTACACTATCCAGTATTCCTCTATAGTAATAACATCTGTGTCGCACATGAACTTGGCTGTTCATCTCATACGTCTCTTGTCGCCATAAACATCCCTCAAACAGTCAAAGTTATCTACTTCACAAGTTTGGCGTCCGTCTTAGGTTCATTTGGTGTCCAAACAGCTTTAATTGGAATGTGACGGGCTATGCTGCCACTCTGCTCCTCTGATGAGGTTGACAGACTCTAAGGAGATGTTCTACTGTTTGTTATCCCGTTATGGATGAAATCGGTTGCTAGTTTGTTGATCAGATTGTGTTTAAGTCTGCAGCGGCCGGTTCGAAGTCTCAATACTTTACATTACTTTGCTGTAGTAGGTTACAAATCAATTGTTTAGACTGGATTTTCAGTGTGCCATTTGTATCTGAGGATGCGTTTATCTGTTATGTTTTATGTTCCACATGTTGCCTTCTCTCGAATTTGGGGGTTCTTTAATCAACAAGACACACCAGACAATAATGAAATGTATGAGGTATTTAACAATTTTTTTTGGGGCGTTCGCCTTATTTCTCTAATTCCCAGGGCGGTGTTCGTTGCACTGTGGTTTTTATTTTGCGCCCGTCGGCCCAGTGCATCCAATTTAAGCATGCATTTTATGTAATGGCCTGCTTCCTCCTGCATTTTTAAAGGTTTGCTTCCCCGGGGTAACGACCGGTACTGTGATGGGGATCGAACCTAGCACCTTCTGGCTGTTAGCCGTGTCACTTAACCACTTGCCCACGCCGTCCCCACTATGAGGTATTTATTTAACACTGAATATAAAAAAAAATGTATCTGGAAATAAATAGCTATTTTAAACTAATTTGTGGGAAGGAAGACTAACGTCTGGTCAGGCAAAATATGCTATATTAATATACTATATTATATAGCCTGGTTTAGTCACAAAAAAACTGGACAAGACCTTCACCTTAGTTTCCTTGTAGCTCTTCCTGGAAACGGGCTTTTTACACGGCAGCCTGGCTAATAAGGCTAGGTATCGATATGATCCTCGTAGTAGTGAGCGACAGGTAGATGAAGCCAGTTTAGTAGGTTTGTGACTTTATCTTCCCGACGCAAATGAACCAGTTCTTCAATTTTCTTTAACCACGGGGCGGGATTTACCACGAGACGATAACCTTGAGTGCCAATTGAATGACGCAATCTAAACCAATCATTGCAACCACATCTCCTCTTTGTCATCATTTGTTGTGGATTCCGTGAGTGCAAAATACGTCGCCAGTGTGGACTTGTCGCTGTATTTACGGACAAATAATGATGCTATCACAAAAGCTACACATTACACCGCTGATGAAGAAGCTTACCGCTTCTATGTTAATTGCATAATCGGTGACCAGGGTAGGTATTGGGCTCCAGACATATATGTCAATACTGTGCAATGATTCAGTGCTGCTGGTTGGACAGAAAAGAACCATCGATGCGTTTTGCAACTCCAATGATGTGGAAGGAACCGATACATCATCTTAATGATTGTTACTTTTACAGGACTTGGGAAAGTACTTCTAAGAATAAAAAGTTGCTTTAAACTGATCCTAATATTTTCTTTGTTATCCGGCCAGTGCCTCGCGGAGACGTTATGTCTCAGACCTCCAGAATCGTATACCCTGGATGATGAAGAAGATAATAATGCCAGTGGACATCCGTTATTTGTGAAAGTATCTTCATCAAGAGACCCTGATTTCGTGTCGATTGAAGAGTTTGCGTAACCACATAAATTGACCCAGCGTGAGTTGAACGATCTAGTGAGAGATCTAGAATTGTCACAACAAAATGCAGAGCTATTGGAGTCCAGACTGCAGCAATGGAATCTTCTAGAAGAGAATGTGCATGTTTCTGTGTTTCCTGCTTAGCTAAATAATCTGCTTCCATATTTCAAAACGACGGCTAGCCTCAATGCTTGTGCTGATACAGTGGGTCTGATAGCAGCACATGAACGGCACAGATAATGATTGATTCGTCCAAGTTGAGCTGCTCCAAAATGTTAACAGTTTATCATCTGTTCTAATCGGGTATGCAATCTACATGAAAGAAAAACGAACATCGATACGAAACAACTGTTACACAACATCAACTATGAAAAGTAAAGTGGCAGGTTTGTCGTGACCAGACGGCCATTTCGATTTTGATGGAGCTACAGCAAGATTTACACAGTTCTGCTGTTTCCTCTGTCTGTTGGACAGCCGCTCCAGGACTTCCCACTGCAAGATTAAGGATTGGACTAATCATCAATCTCTTGTATTGGGGGAACATAATTTACTTAACGAATCACTTGTAGAACAACACAAGTTCGTCCTCTCTCCTCTCCACATCAAACTTTGACTTTTGAATAATTTTGTATAGACAATATTTTAAATGGGGCAAGATTTGTATGCCTTACCTTCGTGATCAATTTCCAAGACTTCAAGACTTAGTGAGGCCAAAGTCGTATTCATTTTTAGCAGCAACATAAAGGTAACTTGATTTAATCTCAGATACAAACAAAAAGTCAAAATTTGTTGTCTGGTGTAACTATATGGCAAGAATAAATACAGGGATAAATAATGACACATTATGTATTATGGAAACTATTTCCTGCGCAGAGGACAGTAAGACAAAATATAGTATAATTTGGTCAACTCACAAGGAAAGAATTACAACAATCACCATTGCTTGTCTAAAACCAATTTTTAAAAATTGATACAGCGTACAATAAAGACAAATTGTCCGATAGTTAGATGATATTACATAAACCGTATAACACAGGATTTGTACAAGAAAGAAAAGTTCAGCTCCTTACGGTTTTGATAAGAACAAAATGAAAATTTGAAAAAATGTAACGCGAATTATGCCAACAGGCACTAACGTTAACGTGGCCTGGAAAGTAAGCATAAATACTGTCTAGACATATTTCAATTTCAACATCACTACAACTAGCCTCCCTCCTCCCTAGCGGGAAGCCTGTATCCTAACACTACATGTGGTGGTGATACTATAACTTGTTTAACATGCTGAGGCTGCTAGCCCCATGCACCATTTACAGCTGGTCTTACTTAAGGCCCCCACTACATCTGGTCTTCTCAAGTATTACTGCACTAATGTGCACTATGCTTACTTTTATATTGATGGTTTCTGTTTCCATTTGCTTTATAAGGTTGCTAGTCCCATGCACAACTCTCTTTAGTCTCCTGCTTTGACGATTTGCATGGAGGTGCAGTGGGTTCAATTCTATCCCCACTAGTAAGGGACACCAGGATCCAAACAGGGAACGATACGAGAAAGTGCAACCAACAAAGGCTTCCATAAGCATACAATAACTGGTGTGTTCCTACGTCATGCAATTTGACTAAAGAAGAATTATCATTCCCTGTACAAAACGTCACGTCTTACAACTTTCAACCTATTTGACAGTTATCAGGTTTTTGGCAGGTGTGCAGTACCGTAGGTTGCCATTACTTTCCGTACGTGGTGAAGCGATCGTATAAAGAATAAAGACGTTTCAGTCTACCCTGTTATAAATTGGTAGATAACTTACTTTTAGTAAAGGAAAGCCAGGTAGGATGGAAACTGACCATGCTACCTCATTAAAAGCTGAGGCCTAGTATAATGAAGTTTCTAACACTTCATCCCCGACTGCATAATGTCCCATTGTGCTATTATTACCTTTTCTTTTGCAATTAGACGAACTGAATCTGATAGTGAAAGGTGAAGGGTGTTCTTGTGCAGACTTAACCGTTGGTCCGGAATGAAGTTTTAGAGGTTCCAGTATACTAAGCCTCAGCTTGTGTAAAGTGGGTGACCAGTTCCCTTCCTCGCTGCCTTTTCTTTAACTTAACTTAACTTAACTTAACTTAACGTCTTTATACTGGCTTAGAAGACCCTGCAGAGTCTGTATACAACCAGTTACATTTACATCACCTTGCTCTAAAAGCTATGCGTATCCAGTTTATTTTTAAATGCATTAACTGTCCCTGCCTCCACTACCTCCCCTGGCAATGCATTCCAAGCAGACACCACTCTCTGACTAAAAAAATATTTCCTAATATCTAATCTGGACCTCTCTTTAGTCAGCTTGTAGCTATGCCCTCTTGTTATTGCGGGTGGTTGTATTTAAAAAACAACTTGTTATAGTCTAATTTATCGATTCATCTGATCATCTTATAAACCTGTATTAAGTCACCACTTTAAGTCATCACTTTACCAAAGCATAAGTCAGATATCCATTTACAGCTGTGTCGACAGAAGCGTACAGTTGGCGGGAGTTGAACTCCGTGCCTTTGAAGTGAAACGCGAGATCTCTACCTCTACACCTATCAGCCGCCCCCACTTTCTAGACCAAGAAAAAATAGACATGGTGATTGTTAATACAATCAGTCTTCCATACATATTGAAGTTTTAGTAAAAAATGAAAGATATGAACGTTTATTATGCAAATGGAGAATGCATTGCCGTGAGGCTACATATTAACGATTCTGACTTATCTAGTTAGGTTAAATATGAAAAGCGTCATTGCCAGGTCTATGTCAATAGTAATCGGTTCGAGAGGTGTTGAGGGGAACCCGTGAGTGTAAAGTTTGTACAAAAAAAATTCGCCGTAGGCCTAAACATGGACCAGTGGCGTAGCTAATTAATAGCTTTCTTGGAGACACGTATTAACAGAGGTCTCTCTTATGTTTTGATGTTATATAGAAGAGACACCACTACACATGGGCAGACTCGTAGATGTTCAGTAGCTCTTAGCAAATTGCAAAGGGTACAGTTACTGATAGTTCCAGTAGCTTGTTGGTTGTGCATACTCCTGTTCTGTTCTCAACCACCCCCCTCTTCTCTACCCAAGTTTGATTTCAAACTCCTGCAAGCTTTGGATCGTTAATTCATCGATTGCTGCGTCATGGTCCCAAAGGATGACGATAGTTGAATTCAACATGTCCAGTGTTTCTCCCACCGCCACAATCTCATCCATATTGAATGCATCCATGCTTCGATCGAATCGAACCTACAACTGAATGTTCAAATTTTATTCTTGTTTATGGCCGAATGTCGAGTTAAGCGCCTTTGTATATGTCCTTTCCACAAGAGCAGAGGAAGGACATTATCGCTCTCTCTCTCTCTTATGCAGAGCAGAAAAAGATACACTTTATAACTACAAATAATTTATAAGGCAGACGCCTAAGTTAATGAATGAATTAGACGTGAATATTTAAGATTCAAGGACAAAGAAGTAGGAGAAGAAGAAGAAGAACAAGAAGAAGAAGAAGGAGGAGGAAGAAGAGAAAAAAAGAAGAAGAAGAAGAAGAAAAAGAAGAAGAAGAAGACGGTGACTATGAAAAGATCATACTTTTATGTAGGATCAAGGGAAGGAAAACTAAAGTCTGGTCAGGCAAAACACTCTGATCCGACATGATAGTTAGAGTCAGGCAAACCATTCTGATCAGACATGTTAGTTAGAGTCAGGCAAACCATTCTGATCCGACATGTTAGTTAGAGTCAGGCAAACCATTCTGATCCGACATGTTAGTCAGAGTCAGGCAAAACATTCTGATCAGACATGTTAGTCAGAGTCAGGCAAAACATTCTGATCAGACATGTTAGTCAGAGTCAGGCAAACCATTCTGATCAGACATGTTAGTCAGAGTCAGGCAAAACATTCTGATCAGACATGTTAGTCAGAGTCAGGCAAACCATTCTGATCAGACATGTTAGTCAGAGTCAGGCAAAACATTCTGATCAGACATGTTAGTCAGAGTCAGGCAAAACATTCTGATCAGACATGTTAGTCAGAGTCAGGCAAACCATTCTGATCAGACATGTTAGTCAGAGTCAGGCAAAACATTCTGATCAGACATGTTTGTCAGAGTCAGGCAAAACATTCTGATCAGACATGTTAGTCAGAGTCAGCCAAACTATTCTGATCAGACATGTTAGCCAGAGTCAGGCAAACCATTCTGATCAGACATGCTAGTCAGAGTCAGGCAAACCATTCTCATCAGACATGTTAGTCTGAAAAAGACCTCCACTCCACTTCCAAGTAGGTCTCCCTGGAAACGGGATGTTCAACTCGGCAGTTTGGCTAACAACGTGAGAGATCGACGTGTTCCCCGAAGTAGTGAGCGACATGCAGATGACGTCAAGCATAGCACAACCGCCTGGAGGACCCCGACCCACCTTCATCAGTATGCTCGGGATGAGAAGAAATCTACTACAACTCTCCACTTAACGACCTTTTCAGGGCGCACAAAAGAGTAAACCTACTCATTATTGGCATTCGCGACAACAACAATATGTAGAAGACAACCAACAATATGTAGAAGACAACCAACAATATGTAGAAGACAACCAACAATATGTAGAAGACAACCAACAATATGTAGAAGACAACCAACAATATGTAGAAGATAACCAACAATATGTAGAAGACAACCAACAATATGTAGAAGACAACCAACAATATGTAGAAGATAACCAACAATATGTAGAAGACAACCAACAATATGTAGAAGACAACCAACAATATGTAGAAGACAACCAACAATATGTAGAAGACAACCAACAATATGTAGAAGATAACCAACAATATGTAGAAGACAACCAACAATTGCCACCCTGCTCGCCTATCAATTCATTTCGCATGGGAAGAACAAAGCCCTTACTTTAGCCTGTATCCAAAGCATTTGCATTTACGGTTTCAATGGTAACGGCTTTACATAAAGAGGTTTCTAGTCGCACGTACAGTCCTCTTTAGTCATCTTTTACGACATAATTTTAACGGTTACGGGGACTCTCTGCTTCTCGCCCTGGTATTGCTCGGAAACAACACTCCTGTTTAAAAAAGATACGAAAAAACTGAGGTATGCAGCGTGCACAGAGCAAGTTACAAACTTGTTAGTCTTAATCGCGAGGTAAACGCTACAGTCGCTCAATCACCAGCACGCACATCACTTCATCCTTATGTCATCTGTCCACTGACATCCTTATGTCATCTGTCCACTGACATCATTATGTCATCTGTGAACTGACATCATTTGGTCATCTGTCCACTGACATAATTATGTCATCTGTCCACTTACATCATTATGTCATCTGTCCACTTATATCATTATGTCATCTGTCCACTTACATCATTATGTCATCTGCCCACTTACATCATTATGTCATCTGTCCACTTACATCATTATGTCATTTGTCCACTTACATCAGTATGTCATCTGTCCACTTACATCATTATGTCATCTGTCCACTTACATCATTATGTCATCTGTCCACTTACATCATTATGTCATCTGTCCACTTACATCAGTATGTCATCTGTCCACTTACATCATTATGTCATCTGTCCACTTACATCATTATGTCATCTGTCCACTTACATCATTATGTCATCTGTCCACTTACATCATTATGTCATCTGTCCACTTACATCATTAGACGTGGTTGTTGCCATTGTTTCACACCATCAAGAGTATAGGTCCAGGCTAGAAGACGTGGGCAGATGTAGTTTGCTTTCTCGTGTCATTTGTGTGAGTGTTATTATTTTCAATCAATGCCTCTATAGTGGCGTTTTAACACCGTCATTACACCCCTTACTTGGTCTACCTCTTGCTCTACTGCATGCTGTTTGGTGCTATAGGTGCTTAAGTGTTCTTGGCATATGTCCACACCATCCGATGTTCTGTCTGACTAGTCTGCATATACCCACCCATGCCACGCCCACACCTCATGATGGTGTTCAAACGGTCTGTCTGACTGGCAAAAAAAGGTGCAAAACTACCACAACCTGATACTAGTGTGACATACGAAGAGTCAAAACGGCTTATTAGAGCTAGATACATGACTAAATGGGAAACCGAACATACTGGCTACACCAAAAACGATGCCTATTACCAGTTGAACAGAAAGGAGCAGGTCGTGGTCTTCAGACTTCGCACTGGCCACAATAGTTTCAGGTACCACCTATTCAACAAATTGAAGATAGGTGGCACCGACGAATGCCCTGCGGTACCGGCAAAATGACCGCTGAGCATTTTCTGCAAAACTGCCCGACATACGAGGATCAGAGAGAGCAGATGTGGCCATCACCAGTGGCAACACTAAACAAGCTCTATGGCAGTGTCGACAGCCTCAGGATGACGGCTATTTTCTTTCGAAAAAATAATGGTTACTGTCTGACTGCGTAAAATGAAGAAGAAGAAGAAACGGTCTGTCTAATGTCTTGGTTTCTCATCCTGTCTCAACAAATGACCGTTCCTGTTTTCAACAAGTCCCTCTTTTCACATGTTGAAATCCAAGCCTCTCTTTTCACATGTTGTAATCCAAGCCCCTCTTTTCACATGTTGTGACATTTTGCTATTGTGCCTTAGTCACGGTCCATGCCTTACACTGGTAACAGAGCGTTAGTGTGAATATACTGTTGGTCATTTGTCTTTTGGTCATTCCCATCTTGTATTCACTTGTGTCGTTAGACGTCGTGGGGAGATGTAGTCTTCTGTCGTGTACCAGCTTAGTAGCCGATGTTGTTGTCATTCCATATTTTTCTTCAGTGTCTCACTGACATTATATATCCATCTTTTTCGTGGTCTGGCTCTTGCCCTGATGTCTGGTAATATTATTATAGATACGAGCAGCTGTTAACTTTGGTTGCTTTCTTGTCAAATGTCCGAAGTATTTTATTTTCTGCCTTTTCCTGTATTCCATGCATGGTGTTACACCCACCTTCTGTCTGATTACTTCGTTTCGTTCTCTGTCCGGGATCAAGATGCTGAGCAGCACATGAGCTGCAGTGGTTAGCGACCCATAGCTGACTGCTAGCGTCAAGGCCAGCGAACCATAGCTACCAAGACCCTTCTACACCTCCACGCGGTGATCCTGGATAACAGGCTGCAGCAAGGCAGACTGGCTAAGGAGAAGGGATCGAAGAGGGAATGCTAACCCAGTACTCAGTGCTTGCTGAAGTCGGATGTGTTGGACCGAAAGGTGCAAATATCGCAGCCAAGCTGTAAACTACGACACAGCGCATTCCGTTCTCTGGATTACATTCTGCTACTTAAGCCCTTTCAGGGTTTGGTAGCGGGAGATTGAGAACGAACGAAGAAGAACAAGAAGAAGTTCTCTGTCCAGTCTTGTGATCCGGGCAGCCATTCTCAAACTCTTAATTTCACGTACCATGATTTTTCTTTCCCGCGCCTTGCTGAGAGTCCATGTCTGACACTGGTAGCAGAGAATTGGTATAAAATACTTTTTTATCAACTGTCTATTTTGGTGTCCATTGAAATGCTTGGATGGCATATCAATTTGAGATGCACCGACTATACTATTTGGTGCAGAATAGTGCATTCAATGAAAAGTAACTTGCAATCAAATAGTAATTTGTCGAAGAGCGAAGTGATAATTGTTGGCCATGGTCACCTCTAAATTCTAAAGAAGGTCATGTGTTGGCCCGTCAAAGTTGGAAATCCGTTGCAAATGCATGTTTTCAATGGTGATGACAACCAGCGAGGCCGATTTGTTGTATCTCCAGAAAGACGTACATATTGATAGCATTTAAAGACTATTGCAGAAACTATATTAACTTTGAAACACAAGCTATCTAGTCTCTTTGATATTGAAATTACGACTAATTCTGCCAAATTCGATCAACGATTTCAACTTAATTTCATGAAGTGCAAAATATTAAAGGCAAAGCTCAAATATTAACATCACATTACTGTATTCGGCAGACGTATTGAACACAACATTTTGTGACACATGTTTACTCACAATAACAGGAGATGTGGACAGACAAATTGAACACATCCTTGCATGACACATGTTCACTCACAATAACAGGAGATGTGGACAGACGTATTGAACACATCCTTGTATGACACATGTTCACTCACAATAACAGGAGATGTGGACAGACATATTGAACACATCCTTGCATGACACATGTTCACTCACAATAACAGGAGATGTGGACAGACGTATTGAACACATCCTTGTATTACACATGTTCACTCACAATAACAGGAGATGTGGACAGACATATTGAACACATCCTTGCATGACACATGTTCACTCCCAATAACAGGAGATGTGGACAGACGTTTTGAACACAACTTTGCATGACAAATATTCACTCACAATTAGTATTCGTATCTGTATCAGCTTGACATTTTAATGGCGACAGTTCATAGTTTGTCGAATAGTAAAAAGCCCTAATGTTTGCGTCCCTAACTAATTAGCAGCTAGTATGTCGTCGCATTTGCAGTTCTAATTCATGCTTTTATCTCTGTGTGTTTTCTGACGTCTGCTGTGAATATGCTTCCCAGATATTATGTATTGTGGGATGAAGTTCATTTTGTGTACCTGGTTATGGGATGGCCATACCTTTCAGTTCATATTCATTTCAGAGAAAAGGGAAACAAAGAAGCAAGAACTGTGAATGAAGTGCAATATACTTTATTGCACTAAGTCCTCTGCTTTGTATGATGTGGGAATGAAGGAATGATACTCCTTCTCTCTGCCTTTCCTTTTCAAACAGTAAGCAGTTACCCATATACAACTGGGTAAATTACGGAGATTGAACTCGGTACTTTTACCATGAAAAACGGTTGACTCTACCACTTTTCTGCTCAGGCATTGAAATTACTTACGCCGCTGAATGGAAGGGCACTCCATACCGGGTGCTTGAATGTAAATAGAGTGAGTAATCCATGGAATATTCTTTTCTTCTATTGTATCATCTACAAATACAGACTTGTGATCGTGGGAATGTACAGTCTGCTTCCGAAAAGAAAATATTGATTGAATGCTTCAATTTCTCTTTGAACATAGGGTGTACACCCGTGTGTTACCTGACCTGAAAGAGAAGTGGAGAGACCCACTTGTAACTTTACATGCATGTCGTAAAAGACAGACTTGAGGGGTTGGATACAGATTCGGCTGTTTCATCGTGTGCAAACTTGAAGGTACAAGTAAAAGGACAAGTAAACTTCTAGACCCCATGGGTCAAGTGGGAAAGCTAGGTCAAGTCAAGCTAAGACAGAGCACGAGAAATACGAAGCGCCAAGTGTTCATGACGAATGAACATTTTGCTGTAGTGCTTAACATTCCAGGATCAGTGTCAAATTTACTCGCACAATTACCCACATCGAGTATATCCAGTCTTTAGACTACAGGAGGGGAGGGGAGGGGAGGGGAGGGGAGGGGGGGGGGGGGGTCGGGCTGAGACGTTAGTCTGTTCAGGCAAAACTTACTGACCAGAACGTTGCACCAGTCAAGCAAAATATACTGGGTCCGACCACTATCTTTCTTCCCCGTAGGTGTCCTTGGATACAAGTTGTTTTCAAGGCAGTCTAGCTTACGAGATGGGGTCGACGTGATCCCCGTATTAGTGAGCGTTACGCAGATGAAGTCAAGCATAGCACTTCTGTCTGGAGGACCGCGGTCCACCTTTATCAACCCGCTCGGGATTTGAGGAAAGCTACTACAACTCGCAAATTAACGTCCTTTTCAGGGCGCAGAAAAAAAAGCATTCTTGCTCATTGTGATCATTATTAAATAACAACAATAATAAACCACATGGCAGAAGACTGTACAGCCCTTGGGAGAAGAGCAGCGATTAAGTAAGTTCGTGGACAGCACCAGGCACTATCCAGTGTTGAGCCGTCTGAGTTGTTTTGATTTCATCTTTCATTATTTCACTAATTCTCTAGCCTCGTCAATCCTCGTGGCTTACAATCTGGTGCATATATTATTGTATTGTCAGTTACCTACTTAAAAGGGGGTCCTGTCCATCTATTTTCTATACCTAATCTCCAATTGTATTGGTAGTTTGTTCATCTATATTTTCTATACCAAATCTCCAATTGTATTGGTAGTTTGTTCATCTATATTTTCTATACCTGATCTCCAATTGTATTGGTAGTTTGTTCATCTATATTTTCTATACCAAATCTCCAATTGTATTGGTAGTTTGTTCATCTATATTTTCTATACCTAATCTCCAATTGTATTGGTAGTCTGTTCATCTATATTTTCTATACCTAATCTCCAATTGTAATGGTGGTCGTGTTGTTTTTTCGACGAGTCCGTTTTCGTGACAATTTGATCATCTAATATTAACCACGCCATAGAGATATTTAACAATGAATGCCTGTAATTTGTGGGTACAGCAGAGCGATAGAACACGGCAAATGTATTGAGTCTCATCCCCATTATTTATTCGCTCCCGTCGACCTAGCTGTCGACGGATACAGGACATACTTTCAGGGAAGGACATGAATCGATTACAGCAACTCGTCATCTCATCTCATCACAAGCTGAGGCCTGGTACAGTGAAGTCTATAACACTTCATCCGGTACATCAGAGTATGCCACGTGACTACCTTTACATTGAATATTTTATAAAGACATTAAATATCACATCTACTAACACATAGCGGTAATTAAATTGAAGGACACCAACAGATAAAGGCAGTTTTGTTCATCCACGTACTTGTGAACAAAATCATGCCAGATATGAACAGGCGATTGTCATTCAACTAATCGTTAGAAGAAATAAATAGTAAATTTAACATCCGTAGACATTAAGTCTGACAGTGAAGGTCTCGTTAGCTCAGTTCATAGCGAGCAATTCGATATTTTCTGTGGTAACAGCGTGGCTCGTTTCAAATCAAGGTCCTTCAATCAAACCCCAAAATACCAAATTAAGTTTAAATGGCAAATCCCTGCAGCCAAACGACAACCCAAACTATCTGGGAGTCACATTTGATCGGCGCATGACATGGAAAAGTCAGATCGAGAGAAACCGAATGAGAGCCAGAGAAAGAATGGCAATCATGAGGAAACTTGCTGGCACAAGCTGGGGAGCAGACGAAGGCATACTAAAGAAACTGTACACTGGAAGAGTGAGACCAGTTCTCGAGTATGGCATTGCGGCATGGACAACAGCAGCAAAGGCGAACTTCGATAAAGTTAGCAAACTTCAAAACCAAGCCATGAGAGTTATAACAGGAGGCATGAAGTCAACGCCAATTGTAGAACTTGAAAAGATTACAAAACTGCAATCCATGACCGATAGAAGAGACTGCCGAGCCCAGCTGCAGTCAGAGAAACTCCGAAGACTGACTGACCACCCAATGCACCAGAGACTAAACAATTTGGGAAATGGGAAACTAAAGCGGAGAAACTTTGCAGAAATAGCCAAAGCAAAGATGCACGAAGATCCCATAAACGCACAAACAACACCAAAGCCCATTACTACTGTACGAAAACCTACCTGGAGGCAGGATATATTTCCAGAGGTGGTAGAAAATATACCAGGTATTAGAAACAAAAACTGCCAGACTGAAAAAGAAAGGAGAGATACTACCCTAAGCTTTATATCGAAAAACTACCCAAGCATGGACTGGACCCATGCATACACCGACGGTTCTGTAACAAACACTACACAGAACGGAGGGGCAGGAGCATTCCTGAACCTACCAAATGGCAGAAAAATAACACTGTCATTCGCTACTGGTAAGTACACAAGCAATTTCAGAGCGGAGGCAGAGGCACTGAGGGCGGCAGTGGAAGAAATGGTGACACATAAAGAAAATGAAAGCCATATAGTCCTGCTTACAGATGCTCTCGCCGTAGTCACAGCGCTAAAAAGCCAGAAAAACACTGAGCTTAATGACTTAAGAACAGCACTCTGTCAACTATGCCAGCAGTCCGCACCAAAAAGGGTAGTGGTACAGTGGGTCCCATCACACTGCAACATCCAAGGCAACGAGGAGGCAGACAGACTGGCAAAAGAAGGCGCAAGACTACCACAAACAGATACTAGTATGACGTACGAAGAGTCAAAACGGCTTATTAAAGCCAGATACATGACCAAATGGGAAACCGAACATACTGGTTACACCAAAAACGATGCATATTACCAGCTGAACAGAAGAGAGCAGGTCGTGGTCTTCAGACTTCGCACTGGCCACAATAGACTGAGGTACCACCTATTCAACAAATTAAAGATAGGTGGAACCGACGAATGCCCGTGTGGTACCGGGAAAATGACCGCTGAACATCTGCTGCAGAACTGTCCGACATACGAGGATCAGAGAGAGTAGATGTGGCCATCACCAGTGGAACCACAAGACAAGCTCTATGGCAGTGTCGACAGCCTCAGGATGACCGCCGCTTTTTCGAAAAAATAATGGTTACTGTCTGACTGCGTACGAAGAAGAAGAAGAAGAAAAATCAAGGTCCGGAGACTAACAAAATCCGGGTGGTGATTTTAATCGGGGACCGCTTCTTCAGTCAACCCAGCTGTAAATGGGTACCTGACGCATGAGTTAGGGAAAGTAAAAACAGTAAGGAAGGGCACTGGCCACCAAACCTCTCACATGCTGGGGCTTGGTACAATGGGGCTTGGTACAATGGAATCCTCAAAAACTCAATTTCCAATGGTCGGGGTTGCTCAGTTACCGTCTCCAATGCCGTACCTTCTTTAAATCTCAGAAAAGACAGGTGCCAATATTCGGAATTAGGTGAGCTGGGATGCGTCACAACAGGATGGTCAACCCGGATCATAAGCTGTCCGTGACAAGCGCTCTAACCAACTGAACGCCAAAAGGTGCATCAAATACTGTCATATCGTGAAGTGGAGTTGAATATGAGCTCTCACATGTCTGATATGGCAGAGCCACATGCATCACCAGAAAACGCAGCACGAAATATCACAGTAATGAGCGTTGGTACCAATACGCAGCCCTGTTCGACTCTGTTTATGACTGGGAAGTCTTACGACCTAAATGAATTAGGAGTCGACGTATAACCAGGCCCTGAGATCGTGCGTGTGTGTGGCCTGATTTCTTCCGGTCGCTGCACTGTAGCTGACACACTCTGCCTTCGGTAGACCGGATTTGTTTTTTGTTCTAGGACGATCTCCGTGTGGTTTCCGTTAGTTGATGGTGCCTGCGTCACATCAGGTTGGTTTGTCTATAGTGGTGTGAATCCGTCTTTAGGCATGTGGAACATTTCACCGAATTGTGATACATCCAGTAAAATTATGTTTCTCAGCCCACCGCTCTCCTTAAAAACAATCGATTGGTCAGCGGCTGTGTTCGTCCTGATAGAAACTGGCTTATGTAGCAGCCGACACATAGTTCCGCTGCCCAGAGTAGCTTAATTGTAGAACCCTCCCATCTTACGGTAGTGGTACTTTGATTGACTTGATACGATCCAATCGATCTAGCTGTAAATGGGCACTTGGCTTGCGGCTTAGAAATAACAGACAACGAGCAAGGGATCTGGTAATCCAGGAAAGGAAGTTTAGGCCTAATACAAAAAAGTATGTTACACTTAATCTAGAAAGGAAGTTTAGGCCTAATACAAAATTATTATGTTACACTTAATCCAGGAAAGGAAGTTTAGGCCTAATACAAAAAAGTATGTTACACTTAATCCAGGAAAGAAAGTTTAGGCCTAATACAAAATTATTATGTTACACTAAATCCAGCAGAGGAAGTTTAGGCCTAATACAAAATTAGTATGTTACACTTAATCCAGGAAAGGAAGTTTAGGCCTAATACAAAATTAGTATGTTACACTTAATTCAGGAAAGGAAGTTTAGGCCTAATACAAAATTAGTATGTTACACTTAATCCAGGAAAGGAAGTTTAGGCCTAATACAAAATTAGTATGTTACACTTAATCCAGGAAAGGAAGTTTAGGCCTAATACAAAAAAGTATGTTACACTTAATCCAGGAAAGAAAGTGACTGATAAGAAACTTGATCTATCTCTGCTCCCAGTTTCAGTCACGCGTGGGCGTGCCTAGTTGGGGTCGGGCGTCCTGCTTGTCAGTGAAGTAAGAGATACATTATACAAAACTATGTCACCGGTTTAATACAGTGAATTCTACAACACCGCAACATCCCTGGCGATGAAGAGCTGTCAAGTGAAAGTAGAAACATACTACTTTCATGCATTGTAAATGAAGAGGTCAAGAGGTTTAAAAGGCCTAGATACAGAAACAAATGTCTAGCAGATCATGATAGCCATCAGACAATTGATACACATTACCAGATCAACACACTCTACAGGTAAGCCTACCTTGCAAAGATTGGAGAGCTTGCGCGCCTAATGATTCCGGGAGCTATGTCGGCGGAAGAATTACTCCTTGCAGGGTTCGCCTTGCAGGACAGGTCCTTAGAGAGCGGCCCGACTACGGGACTGAGGAGCAGGGGGAACCCTTTAGGCTCAGCTGCTGAACCCACCGGCGAATGGTAAATGCTTTGGGCTACACTAACAGCCCACCTCCACTTCATTCTTATCTGGTTCTTCACCGTTTGCTCTCTACCAACTTTCTGGATAACGAAGATATCCAGGCCAGCAACTCTTACCCTTTGTTACGACATCCCAGGGGGCAGGAAATGCCTTGTGCAGACACTACAGATGAGCTGGCACCACTGGCTAAGGAATTATGAGATGGTCTACTCAGATATGTGTGCTACATTCCTGGTAGCACTTGGTGATCCTGGGATACCCGAAAGATGCATCTATGCCCTCCACTTTGATATCATGACGCCTCTAGGACAACATATATTATACGAACTCTAACTGAAGAAGACGTGTACTTTTGTAAAGGATGCATTGTTCTGTCAAGAGCTACCAACTCACAGCTAAAGAGATGATGTCATTAAAACTGTTATCATTACCATAATCATCACCACCATCCCCATCATCATCACCATCATCAGCATCATCACCATCATCATCACCATCATCACCATCATTATCATCACTATCACCACCATCATTATCATCACTATCACCACCATCATCATCACCCCTACCACCATCATCATCACCATCACCATCACCACCATCACCATCATCATCATCATTACCACTATCACCACCATCATCATCACCACTACCACCATCATCATCACCACCACCACCATCACCATCTACATTACCATCGCCATCATCATCATCATTACCACTATCACCACCATCACCACTACCACCATCACCATCATCACCATCACCATCATCATTACCACTATCACCACCATCCTCATCACCACCACCACCATCACCACTACCACCATCACCATCATCACCATCACCATCATCATTACCACTATCACCACCATCATCATCACCACCACCACCATCACCATCTACATTACCATCGCCATCATCACTATCATCACCATCTTCGCCATCATCACCATCATCACCATCACCATCATCACCATCATCGCCATCATCACCATCATCACCTTCATCACCATCATCACCATCATCGCCATCATCACCATCATCAGCACCATCACCATCACCATCATCACCATCATCGCCATCATCACCATCATCACCTTCATCACCATCATCACCATCATCGCCATCATCACCATCATCAGAACCATAATCATCATCATCATCACCATCATCGCCATCATCACCATCATCACCTTCATCACCATCATCACCATCATCGCCATCATCACCATCATCAGAACCATAATCATCATCATCATCACCATCATCGCCATCATCACCATCATCACCTTCATCACCATCATCACCATCATCGCCATCATCACCATCATCAGCACCATCATCATCAGCACCATCATCATCATCATCAGCACCATCATCATCAGCATCATCATCATCATCATCAGCACCATCATCATCATCATCATCAGCATCATCCCCATCAACATCACCATGATCATCATCGTGATAACAGCTCAACATATTGTGAACAAACGGTCATCTTTAGACCCAGCACAAGTAATAGCAGATCGAAATGACATCTGCTAAACAAACTAAAGATATAAACTACCGATAAATATAATTGCGCACTGATACAATCACCAAAGAACAAGTGCTGCAAAAGTGGCCCACATAGGGCGCTGACAGAATGCACATATGACGATTACTAATAATATTCAGTAAAAACCCTTTTGAGATACAATTACAACCACTGCTTTGTTCACACGCATACACACAAACACACAGGCACGAACACGTATCCATAAGCATACAAGCGGGCACACACACACACACACACACTCACACACACACACATACATATTAAAACGTGTGTGCATACCTTATAGGGTAAATTAAATATGTCCATATGAAATAAGATATTTAGTTGCATCGATTATTTTGTGCATCTGGTTATCAAACGTTTAATGCTTTCCTTGTTCGTTATTTCAAAAAGAACAATTTAATTTAAAGGTTTTTTTCATTATTTAAAAGAAAAGTAAGTCTTCTCACAGCTACACAATGATACACAATTGTTCAGTCCTTATCAAACATACTCACAGGCCAGGTGGCTAGCACGCACTGGTATAACCAAAATGATTCTTCTTCGTTCGATCTCAATCTCCCTCTACCAAACCCTGAAAAGGGCTTTGCAAGTAGCATTATGTAGTCCAAAGAATGGAACTCGTTGTGTCATAGTTTACAACTTGACTGCGATATTTGCACCTTTCCAACACATCCGACCAGCAGGCATTTTCTGAGTACTGGGTTAGCCTTCTCTCTTCGACCCCTTCTCCTTAGACACTTTGCTCTGTTGCAGCCTGGTATTCAGGATCACTGCGTGTATGTGTAGAAGAGTCTTGGCAGCTCTGGTTCGCCGGCTCTGATGCTAGCAGCCAGCTTTAGTTCGATGACTGCTGCAGCTCATGCACTGCTCAGCCCCTCGATCCTGCCAGATAATATGAGAATATCCTTAGACTACCACTTATTATCGTGGCCGCCGCGAATATTCATTGCTTGCTCACATCCGCTTCCGCTTGGATTCACAAAATGTCCAGATTATATATTGGTTAAGATATGTACATCTCCCAGACATATTTATCGCTGTTGTTATTGTTTGTTAGCTATGGGTCGCTGCCCGTTGCAGCTTATGTGCTGCTCATCGTCTTGATCCAAAAAAAGATTCAGTATGTGAATAAAGACAAAAACAAAAAAACAAAAAAAAACAACAACAATAATAAACAAGCATAACCAACAGCAACAATAACCAATGACTAAGCGTGTAGAGGTAAGTAGGTCAGTTGTAAGCACAACATATTATATGTTGCACTTTACAAAATAACGAACGAAAAAGGAAGTACGCCCAGAGGAGACATGCATATCAATTGTATTGATTTCAGATTATTTGTGGTAGGTTACTCACTGAGTCCCACACCAGTTTTGAAACACGTGAATCATGGCTGGAAATACCGCCAATATTAGCATCTGTCAACCATGACAGTGATCGTAGGTCACGCTCCATATAAGCTTGGCGCGTGGGTGCGTAAACCCGTGAACACACCTGCAGTTAACATCGTTGTTTTGTAATTGACTAATGGGTTGCTTGACTTAATCCCTCGGGTTCTCTTTGGCACAATAGATGCTCGGAGTCCATTACTATTTTGGGTGGTGTCCTTGAGTTTCATCCCATTGTCCACGGCATTCTTAAAGTTCGGCTGAAAAACCAGTACTCTGCAGCATTTAACAATCTCATGCATTTAGTGATTGTCCTCGATTCACTTCTATATGACTCGACTGGGCCTATGTAACAGATATTCGAAAAATATACTGTGAGGTGATTTTCGTATTAAAAAAAACAATCATGCTGTGTTGTACTCTGTTCTTGTCACATCTACCGATCGACTAGATCGAGTCAACCGCGAGATACCAGGTCGTAGGGTTAACAGAGGACATCCGGTGAGCTTTCTGGTCAATGATTCCAATGATGCATGGATGTCGCGCAGCATTTGGTGAATGAAACCCAAAGGAAGTATTATTTAATTAATAAGGTTCCTGCAACCATGTATGTAAAACGTATGGTTAACAATTATATGTAAACATCCGTCTTTAAAACAGGCATTAAGACGATACATGCCCCTGACTAATTTCTTAGATTTCTTTGTTTTACGTTTCCCTTATTTCTCTATTTTCCAAGGCGTTGTGCATTGCACTATATTTTTATTTTGCGCATGTCGGCCGGGTGCATCCGACTTCGGCATTCATTTTATGTTTAATGTTTTTAAAAGGCATTTAAAGGTTTGCTTCCTCAGAGTAACGACCGGTGCCGTGATTTTGGAGCGAACCCAGCACTTTCGGGTTGTGAGCCGTGTCACTTAACCACTGGCCTACGATAAGATTTATCTTGGAGAAATTATGGGCATCAGGAAAATAAGTGAAAGAAATCAGAGTCCGAAAGTTTAGATATTTTGGCCACATCAACAGACCATAACCTATTGCTTAGAACCATATCCGAAGGAAAATAGAAGGCAAACGTGTCAGTGGTAAACAATGCTAGGTAGCAGGATATCATTGAGAAATGGGCCGACGAAAGGGTTCAAGATTTCACCGCCAAGACACCAGACAAAGGATGTTCATTGTAGCCGATCATCGAAATAAAATGGCAACTAAACAAAGCTGATGCATTTATTGTTTAAAATGAATTGGTCGTTTTATCTCCAATTGTATTTGTGCGTGTCTTTACAATTGCGATAGTTTGTATGCCACTGCATTTGCTTTTTGAATTTTCAATTGCATTTCTCTGTCTATTCGCTGTCCACCCGTGAACATATTTCCCAAATATCTGAATTCTCTATCTTGATAAAGTTCTTTGCTTCTGATCTGAATATTCTCTGGCTTGAATGTTCGGTTGACTTTTATTATCTACGTCTTTTACTGTGTTTGTTTCAAAATGATACTTTTCGCATGCTTATGTTATGACAGCTATATTTTTAAAGTTAGTTTTTCTCCGAACACATGACAATTTGACCATCTGCAAATGGTAGTGATTCAGTGCATTAGTTTCTGAGTTTGTCTCAGAGTTATCCCGCCCATATACATTATTAACGAAAGGGCTGATAGTAAACATCATTATCACACATTAGTTATAAATACAAACCAGTTTGTAAGTCTATATTGTGTGCTGTTGAAGGTGGACCAGGGTCTTCCAGGCGGTTGAGGTATGCTTGGCTTCATCTGCTTGTCGTTCGCTACTGCGGGGATCACGTCGATTCCCGACCTTATTAACCAGGCTGCCATGAAAACAACTCGTTTCCACGGAGAACTGAGTTGAAGTAAGGTGTATATATATATATTTGTGCATATTGTTGCGTCAGAAGATGTCATAGCCAAAATTTATGCAGCAATTTGGGAGGACCGTTGCCGGAGCTTACGTTCGCTAGTTGAGGAATCAGCTGTGTTTAAATGGTGGTTAGCAAGAAACTAAAGTATCGAAAGGTGTGTTCACAATGGGTACCTCGGTTTCTGACCAACCACCATCAGGAAGAACGCATGGGATTGAATTTGAACCACTTGCTGCGATACGAAGAGAAGAGTGATTCATTTCTTTTGTGTTTAGTGGCAGGTTATCAATCGTGGTGTCACCACTTTTAGCCGAGCAGGAAAACTACTAGCATGCAATAGAAACATCCCGGATCACCAGAACCAAAAAATTCAAGTCACACATTGCCGCTGGTAAGGTTTTTCTGACAGCGTTTTTTGACCGTGAGGGACTTTTGGGGATAGACTTTAAAGAGCCTGGCGTGAACATCAATGCCATCCGTTTAAATGACACACTTGACAAGCTGAATACAGCAATCAAGAATAAACGACCCGCATGCTTTCGCGTGGTGTGATTCTGTTGCACGACAATGCACGTCCACATGTCGCGAACATTGTTCAGAAAGCGTTAGCATAGAAAAGGTGGGAAGTACTGTCACACCCATTCTATAGCTCCGATATGTCCCCTTGATCTCAATTATTTCAGACTATTAAACAAATTTCAGAAGGGACAAACATTCGACTCCGATGCAGACGTCATGTCCTCGGTGACGAAGGGATTCAAAGAGCTACCACTATTTTTTTTTCGGACGCATCCACTGTCTTCCCAACCTTTATGCCTATGGCGACTTTTTCTAACTAACCCTGTGACATGTTTGCTTCATAACATTTGGTATATTTAATTATGTTACATCAGATGATGTAACTTTCAAATGTTTGTAATAAAGCCACTGGGTCCGGTTTATTTTGAACACACCTCGTACATACATAGTTTATCGGGTAGAGTTTTTGTCTGAAACTGATATTCGGGTGTTTAAGAAGTGGTGACAATTGGTAAGGCACAGAGGAGACTTTCTTGGTTCCATTTATATATCAAGCCTTTCATTTTCTGAAAAAATTTAAATACTTCGGCCACATCAAAAGCCACATCGGCCTTCATAGAACGGTAATGAAAGGTATGGTGTCCGACATGATAGGTAGAGCCAGACCAAGACGGCAATGGCTTCAAGATGCCAAGGAACGCTTGGATATGATTCTAGAGCAGGCTGAAGATTTGGCAAGAGATAGAGTTTCTTTCAGACGAGTTGTAGGAGGCGTGTGAGCGATGTTCTGTAAAGGACATGCTATATGATGGTTCTCAGATTAGATTTGAAATCGTTAATAGTTTATATCCGCGCTTGTCTTTATTGTGGAATCAACAAGAAAACAGTTTCTCAAATAATTTGCCTTGCTTGTTGGTGTTGCGCTTAGCTCTTCATTCTTCGCAATATTTCAATACTTCTTATATCCCGACACGTACTGAAGAAGGTGGATATGGGTTTTCTAGCTGTAGTGCAACATGAGATTTCTCATTAGGTCCACAACTATGGTAAACACAGTGTTAATGTACACTTTGTTCGCCAGATTGTTGTAACACAATCTCTTAACAGGAATAATGTGTGTAAATGAAGTTTGGTGAGGTGAGATGAGAGTCTGGTAAGCGTGGTACACCTGGCGTGAGGTGAGAGTCTGGTAAGCGTGGTACACCTGGCGTGAAGTGAGAGTTTGGTAAGTGTGGTACACCTGGCGTGAGGTGAGAGTCTGGTAAGCGTGGTACACCTGGCGTGAGGTGAGAGTTTGGTAAGCGTGGTACACCTGGCGTGAGGTGAGAGTCTGCTAAGCGTGGTACACCTGGCGTGAGGTGAGAGTTTGGTAAGCGTGGTGCACCTGGCGTGAGGTGAGAGTTTGGTAAGTGTGGTACACCTGGCGTGAGGTAAGAGTCTGGTAAGCGTGGTACACCTGGCGTGAGGTGAGAGTTTGGTAAGCGTGGTACACCTGGCGTGAGGTGAGAGTCTGGTAAGCGTTGTACACCTGGCGTGAGGTGAGAGTCTGGTAAGCATGGTACATCTGGCGTGAGGTGAGAGTCTGGTAAGCGTGGTACACCTGGCGTGAGGTGAGAGTCTGGTAAGCAAGGTACACCTGGCGTGAGGTGAGAGTCTGGTAAGCGTGGTACACCTGGAGTGAGGTGAGAGTTTGGTAAGCGTGGCATACCTTGCGTGAGGTGAGGTGAGAGTCTGGTAAGTGTGGTACACCTGGCGTGAGGCGAGGTGAGGGTCTGGTAAGCGTGGTACACCTGGCATGAGGTGATAGTCTGGTATGCGTGGTACACCTGGCGTGAGGTGAGAGTCTGTTAAGCATGGTACACCTGACGTGAGGTGATAATCTGTTAAGTATGGTACACCTGGGGTGAGGTGAGGTTAGAGCCTGGTAAGCGTGGTACACCTGACCCGGACGCCTGTTAAGCATGGTAAACCTGATCGTGATGTTAGTCTTTGGTTCCAATTTGAGGTAGCAAAGTAGTGAAGTCAAATAGCCGCGCCGATTGTCCATGTCCACGGTTGAAAGAGACTCCCAGACAGAGGTGCAGGGCAGATCGAGTGAAGTCCAAACGTATTAGCGTGAATGGATTAGAGGTGAGAGAGCGATTTCATGAGGGACGCAATCTTTTCTCGTCTCTGATTTCCCGGGACACGGGTGGAATCTGGCAAGGCTGGACGTTTTGAATGAGGCGGGGCACTTAGCCGAAGAAAGAGAGGAGGCGCCGATCTAGCTTTGAGGAAATTTTAACGAGTCGTGTCCATTGGTAGACATCTGTGTTGGTGACTAAGTCTTGCCAGCGCACTCCAAAAATGCGTTACTGGTTGCAGATGTGAATGGTCTCGAGCCCGTTCAGATTTCCCTTTAAGACGGTCCAGGTTTCGGAGACATTCAATAGGATTGGATTTACACAAGATATCTAGAGACGAATTTTACAGACACTGCTGTAGGGGATAGAGTGTTAGATATTTTATTGTGCAAGACCTCAACTTTTTGCAAGGACGGAAGGTGGGATGACAATTCGCTTCCTCGCTGTCAATCCTTCTTTATAAGTAAATTTTATTTTCATTCGCATCTCGGTCAGCTTGATCGTGTCAGTAACGGAGATCTTAATCTCTTCCTATATAGACAAGTGTTTTACTACTCTGATACCCCATATTTGCCCATTGGGATCCCAAACACAATCGCGTCTCTCCCGGTTGATAACCACTGCAACAGGACACAGCGATCTGACCTAGGAGGACCCTGAAATCACGCGATATTACAAGGTCACATGTCAGCTGCCAAAAGACTTCATTTCTATTGCGTCCAAAAGAGCGGTTCTGTTTGGCATTTTCGTCATAGGCAGGATTTTCTGACATTCCAGAATTTATTCAGTAGACGTCAAGGGCTCCATTCCTCAACTCCGGCATTCCATCCTGTCTTAGCGTGAAATTATACACTTTCACTGGTTCTTGGTTACTAAATGGAGATGCTGTTAGTGAATTTATTCGCCTCCGTCCGGGTTAGATAGACACACACACACCCACACACACACAGAGAGAGAGAGAGAGGGGGAGAGGGGTGGGTCTCTTCATATGTGCAGGACTAAATAACTGTACAAATTAGTGCGTAGGCGCACGTCAGGGTCAGCTGGCCGCGCTTCACGTCCATTCCGTACACCTGGAAACAGGTTCTGATACAGCAAGCTGGAAAATGATCTTTGGTACTGGATCCTCCGAGATATTGTCACGTCGGCAGAACCATCTCATGTGCTTGATTCCCCGAGTTATTGTCACGTCTTCAGAACCATCTCCGGTTTTTGATTCCCAGAGTTATTGTCACATATTCTCTTCAGAACCATCTCCGGTGCTTGAGCCCCAGTTATTGTCACGACTTTAGAACCATCTCCGGGGCTTGAGTCCCCAAGTTATTGTCACGTCTTCAGAACTATCTACGGTGCTGGAGTCCCCAAGTTATTGTCACGTCTTCAGAATCATCTTCGGTGCTTGAGTGCTCAAGTTATTGTCACGTCTTCAGAACCATCTCTAGTGCTTGAGGGCCCAAGTTATTGTCACGTCTTCAGAACCATCTCCGGTGCTTGAGTCCGAGTTATTGTCACGTCGGCAAAATCATATCCAGTACTGGGCTCTGTGAGGAGAAGTCACATTCTGCACACAGCCATACCTCATCCCTACTCTTAAGCCGTATAAACATTACTGGGTCTTCCTTCATTCAACAAAGTCAGGCAAATGTTGGATCAGGATCGTCGCTAGGGCTGCTGTTCGAGAACTCTGTGCAATATATGTGCACAGTGTATAATGCCACAAGGGAGATTAAAATCTTTGGCCACATTTGACCATCTTAATCCTTCTTGCAAGGTAGCAGATTGTGAAAAATCAATGTTTTCTTCTCTTAGATATTATATTAGCTACAATAGCTTACTGGCTTCACAGTTCCCAATATATTTGGTTTTAGAGAAACAGAATCTTGCGTTTTACTCTTTCTTCTGCTGAGAGGAGCAGCAGCTCCCTGCTAGAAATGGTCAGCAGTATGATAGTTGCTATAATTGACAACGTGAAAAATTGAAAGATTTTTTTGAAAAGCCCTTTGACAAACAGCTCTAGAAATAGAAATATATAGGGAAACGTAATTGTCTATACTAATGATGATGCTTAAATACAACAAAAATCTCGATTTACAAGGTCAAATAGCATAAAAGTATGCCGTTAAGTGAATCGTCGTTAAACTAAATGTTTTAAAACGGATCCATTAATAATTTATTTATATGGGAAAAATTGTTGACTCGTACATATGTATAATCACTTTTGTACCTCTTTGACTTTTAGCAAAAATTCCTCGAATATATATGACTTTTAGAAAACCTTCCTGGGGACATGTACGACTTTTAGCAACCTTAACCCTTATATGCATGGATTTTAGCAAATCTTGCCCATACCTTGCTGACCTTCAGCAAACCTTCTCAGTACCTTTCTGGCTTTTACTTAACTGCCACGTACCCTCATGCTTATTTCTACACCTTCACACAACCTATCGACTTTAAGTAAACCCTCCTGCGACTCTTTGACTTTTAGTAACCCTTTATTTAACCAGTCGACTTTTAGTAATCGTTCATCTAACCAGTCGACTTTTAGTGAACCTTCCCGTAACCCCTGTTTGACGAGACGATAATACGACTACTGTCAAACTAAGTACGTGTCATAAGAGACGGAAATGTGGAATAGAATACTCTTAAACTCTTGACATCGGAGAATTACCCTCTCCCAATTGCACACCACCCCAGTCACCACAATGACATAATGACAGTTCAGAAAAGTGAACTGAGTTTGTAAGAACGCATGAGAAAATTTTTTCGATAACAAACACATACTCCATATACATTAAACATTAATCACAAACACATACTTTATATACATTAAACATTAATCACAAACACATACTCCATATACATTAATCACAAACAAATACTCCATATACATTAAACATTAATCACAAACACATACTCCATATACATTAATCACAAACACATACTCCATATACATTAAACATTAATCACAAACAGATACTCCATATACATTAAACATTAATCACAAACACATACTCCATATACATTAATCACAAACAGATACTCCATATACATTAATTACAAACACATACTCCATATACACTACACATGAATCACAAACCAAACAGTGGTCTCGAGGTAACGTTTCCGTCTTCGGTGCAGGAAGTCGCGTGTTCGAGTCACGGTGGAGACCGGGATTTTTTTTCAAATGGATCTTCTGGTAAAAATTCCGCTGATCTCTGGGCAGTTAGTGAGATCGGACTCCTGTGTCGAGTATCGAGCACGTTAATAATTCCTTGGCAGTTGGAAATCGAAAAAAGTAGGACTAACGACCACTGCCATGACAAAATTCAAATTAAAAATCTACTCAAGATGTTTTTACCTTTGCCCTTTGTTTTTTTTTTAAAGAGTAGCTATAGATGGCGCCTAACTGGCTGCCGGTCTACTTAGCTTTAGTGTTTGAGTCTATTAAAATTGATACACACATCGGAAAAAACCACCCTCCAAGAAGCTTGTATACAGACTCTGTCGAGTCTTCTAAAACAGTATAAAGACGTTAAGTTAAATTAAGTTAAATCCGTATCTGTGAAATGGGAAGAAAACTAAGGTTATCAGGTGTAAATCTAAGAAGACAACATCACAACCTAAATATATATTAGCCGTCTGTGGCTGGTCTTAGTTGCTCTCTTTTGGCATGGGGTATAGAGTCTTCTACCATGGGTGTAGAGGATTCCCTTTCGTTCTATTGTGACATAGCTTCTACAGGATGCAGTTGGGAGAGAAGAGCAGCATCTGGTTCAGTTGAAACATATTCATCAGGATCTCAAATCTCGAGCGAGTCGGACTCCCTGAAAACGTGTTTTGTCACAGCAGTCTGTCCACGGAGCTACGTGTCGACTGATAATTCCCATAATGGTGAGCTTACGAAAGAGCCTCTCATTGCAATACAACCAGAAGGATACCTGTCCACCTTCTTAAATACGCCTCGGGATGTAAGAAGAGCCACTGTAACCTGCTAACAAAGAAACATGGTCAAGAATTGAATTAACTTAGTACGAAAACTTCTACAACAACAATAAAAGAATAGATTAGCCAGAACCGTACATAAACTTCCTTAGTTTGACTTGACTTAATCGCTTCTCTTCTACCGTGTGGTGTAGAGTTCTACCATGGGGTGTAGAGGTCACCTTGAATTTTTCTTGTGTATTATAGTTTCAACTGAATAGAATAACTGACCCCCGTGTCCAACCTACCTCAGTCACTCCGTATGACATGCCTGGTAGATTACAGTCTACATATTATTTGCTCTAACCCTAGTGGTACACGGGTGGAATAGGAAAAACTGTAACGTCCAAAGCATGTTGTTAAAGGCGACTAATGAAGACTTTTATTAGGGTCGTTTCGGGTGCAAACATAATAGGACATCGTTTCCTTCCTCACATGTCGTAATAGACGACTAAATAGTGCTGTATATGGGCATGGCAACTTCATCGTGTAAAAACGGGGCTTTGAAACGGCAAAGATGGGGAATCATGCTGTCCTAAAAGTTAGTTAGAACAAGCTAAATTCAGTGCTGGACACATGCTTCAACAAATGAAGCTACTGAACAATGATATTATAATATATTATAAATGTTGTGGGAAGTGGTTAACAACCTCAACACGCAAATTGACTACCATTATTTTGCTTTTGTAACAGTTCCAGTCGAAGCATGGGCGTTTAGAGCAGGGATGATGGGACTGGAGACTCTGAGAACAAAGGTACCTGAATGTTTGCCAAGGTCACTCACCGTCTCGACACTAAGTCGACAAAGGAAAACGGGGGTTGAGGGAAAGAATGTGTCTAGTACAGGTATCCGTTAGGCGTTCCGATTTGGGTAGTGGGGGGTTAGTGACAGGCAGAGGCCATCATGTCTTGCTGCGACATTTTGAGTGACAGGAATTTGGAGTGATTCGTTCCAATATCAACTAAATGGAGGTAGATCCAAACTAGAGAATGGCTTGGTCAGACGGCCCACAGCGGGCTATTGGACGGCTCTGGTAATGCTTGAGACTATATAATACTGGTCATAGTTTAACTCAAGCAGGCTAGCCATGGGGAGAGAGAGAGAGAGAGAGAGAGAGAGAGAAAGAGAGAATGACAATTTAGCTATGGGTCTATTTAGCTTACCGACTTTTGGCAGAGCGATTGTTAGCCTTCTACTAGTTGAACAGGCTGTTTTACGAATGTTAGAAAGATAGATTGAAGTGCAGGGTGACTGGACCAGCATACGACTTTCTGTCGTTATAGAGCGACTTTCTGCCAGTCGCTCTATAAGGCACCCTGTGACTAGAAGAGATTTGGATGTGTGTGTGGTGTGTGCGGGACACCGAGGGAACGATGTATGTTCCGGAGTGTATGTATACGTCGATCGATTGAGTGTATGATCACATGTGAGTATACGTTGAACAGATGAATGCGAAATGTCAAGATCACTTGCCTGAAGAGATCTGAGTGTGAACGAATGCACAGAATACGATCGTGAAGACGAGTTTTTGAGAGTGTGTTGAGGGTGCAGATAAAGAAACTGAGAGTGTAGCGACTAGAACTTTGTTGGATTAGTTGGGGGCAATATTCAAAAGCTTATGCTTACAACCTCCGCAATTATTAATAATAGAAATAAATATATAATATATGATTACTTAGTTAAGATGCATTTCTTGCGTTGTTTCTAATCTCATTGCACTCACTTCAACAATGTTGTTTGAATGAGATATTAATAAATCTGTCACCTGCCGCTTGATATGTTACTTGCTGTGTGTGGTCGTAAACGATGTTGATGCATGTAGTAACATTCAAGATAGAAAAACCCCAGTGAAAATCTGGACTCTGCCACTTTGTTAAATTGCCAACTTTAGTAGTAATCTTATGCTTCTTCTGGATCCAACATATAATTCATTATCACTCTTTGTTCTCCATTCGGGCGACGATATATTTTGCTCAATTTCCTTTTCCTTCAAGCTGTTACATTTTTCAATCCGTCTTTCTTTTCGGTTCGCTCTGTTTCTCGTGCCCTCTTGCAGGAATGCCTGGAGACGGATATTGATCTGATGACCAGTCAGTCACGAGCTGGAATCCAAAAGAAGCTATTTTTAAAAATAATGCTGGGTTCCCATTCTGCAGCCCTGTGTGCCCTAAAGAGGCATTGAAGTTTGTTAAAAAAGGTTGTTAGAAAGTATTACATTTATTTTCTTCCTCCTGTTCTTGAATTTTTTGTTCTTCTGTTTATTATTTTTCTTGTTCTTATTCTTCTTCTCGTTCTTTCTTTTATTCGCAGTCCTCCTCTTCTTCTTTCTCAATGTATTTCTCCTTTTCTTCTTTCTTCTCAACCTCGTTCGGGAAACAAAGTTGTTGTTTCGAATGCCTAGAGTGAGTAGGTTTACTCTTTTGTGAGCCCTGAAAATGACGTTAAGTGACGGGTTGCAGTAGCTTTCCTCACATCCCGAGCATGCTGATGAAGGTGGACCAGGATCCTCCAGGCGATTGTGCTATACTTGGCTTCATCTGCGTGTCGCTCACTACTATGGGAATCACGTCGATCCCTCACCTTGTTAGTCAGACTGCCATGAAAACATCATGTTCAAAGGGAGGGCTGCGGTGAAGTCGAGGTGAGGGTCTTGGTCAGTATATTTTGCCTGACCCTGACTAACATGTCTGATCAGTATGTTGTGTCGGACCAGACGTTAGTCTTCCTCCCCGAAAATAAAGTTAGTCATTCTTTTAATTGAAGTGTTTTGGCCTCCTACGATATGTCTCAGTGTGACAGTGACCCTATTTCCATATCAAGTAAAGATAGCACCGTAACCGGCTGCGGGTCTACATTGCTCTTCTGTTTTAGTTCATAATGGATGACGCCAGACCACGGATTTGCCTGGAATTTACACTAGTCGATGGCCTACAGTTGTGTTCACGGAAATGTGTTTTTGTTTTCCATTTGGACTGGTTAACTCGTTCGTTATTTTTTTATTTCTTTCGGCCGGTTATCCTGTTCTTGACATCGGCTATGTGAAAGCACTTAAGTTAAACATGTGTCGTATATCACGATCTAGTTCACGAGGCTGAACTTTACGAGATTGGCGCACGTCTCCTTAGTTGCAAACGTCCGTTTTGGTGTGTGAAATTTAGACACGACTATAATGGAATGAACACAATCGAGAAGAGATGCCTAACTCACTCACACGCTGAGTGATGTCTCTGTGACTTCTTGCGGTTATGGGAAAGGCACGACCCATACCATTATATATCATTTCCCCCTTCGCTGCCTTGCAGGAAACATGTTTACACGAAAAACTTCGGGAGTAAACCCTGAGGAAAAACCTGCATCCTGTGCTGTCTCCAGTCGTCTCGATAAATATCTTGCCACTGGCCACGGGTAGCTCAGGATCAGAGAGTGAGGATGACAAAAGGTGCAGTTACTTCCTCCCTGTAATCCAAATCACAGCGCAAGTGACCCGTTTCCACCGACACAGCGAGGGAAAGGACTGTCCACACGGCTAAACAAAGAGAGTGGTCTTTATCACGTGGACGAAAGTCATCATCATTTCCATCTCAGTCACACATAGAGGGGGAGGGGACGGGGGATTGATCGATGTATTCATTTTGTTTCTCCAAGTGAAGCATAGAGCCACCACTACAGCTGCCAGCGCTACAAGAAGCCTATATCCGGGCACTTGTAGTGACGGTTTTAATATAACTAGTTAAACATGATGAGGTTGCTAGCACTATGTACTGCCATCCTTAGTCGTCTTTAATGTTAGTTTTATCAGGTTACTAGTCATATTCTATTCAGGCCTTGTTCATCTTAGGTAAAAGGGGGTACACGGTTAATAAAATATTGGGAATCCCTGGTATGAAGTATGAGCCTCCTGGTTGGTGTATCGATCTTTCGAGATCGAAGCTGCGAGGAGGGAAATGACAATCATCGAGACACTACATTATCTCTGTGTCTATTTAATGTGGCAACATTACTGTCGCTGTGTTTATCTGTCGATCAGTCTATATTTATTTCACTGCTCCAACACATGCAGTCCTGAATGCACGCCACCGTGTCTGTTTCTCTGACTGTAGGCTATGTCAGTCTGTTTGTCTTTTTGATTATATACTCTGTGTAATTATGTAATATGATTGTCTGTCTGACTATATAATATGTATGGCTCTTTGTCTGTCTTGTTAAATGATCTGTTTGTCTGTCTGTCTGACTACATGATATTTCCAGGCTGCCGAAGACGGATGCGTCGGACCAAAAGTTGCAAATATCGCAGACTGGCTGTAAACTAGCGAAATAACGCATTCCGTTCTCCGTACTATATCATGTAGCATGTCCTTTGTAGAACGTCGCTCCCATCACAGTATGTCTGACAGAAAATCGTTCTCTTGCCAAAACTCCAGCCTCCGCCACAGTCATACTCAGGCATTCCTGGATATCTTGGTGCCATCGCCTTCTTGGTCTACCCCTTCCTCTTTTGCCTTGCACCATACCTTCCATCTCCGTTCTCTCAAGACCGTTGTGTCTCTTGATGTGACCAAAGTATTTGCATTTTTTAGCCAAAATGTAATTGATAAACCAGTTATCCTCTATGCTCAACTCTTGCCGAATGTCTACATTAGTTTTTTTTCTATGTCCAGGGTATTCTGAGGATCTTTCTGTAACATTTTGACTCGAAGGATTCGATTCTTTGTCTAGAAGTTTTGGTAATCGTCCATGATTCACAGCCATAAGCTGCCACTGGAAAAACACAGGCTCTCAAGACTTTTACTTTTATCATTTTGTTGGTGCTCTGCCATAATTTCTTCAGTCTGCTCAGTCTCTGCATTGCTATAGCTAGTCTTCTTCTGATTTCTTTCGAGCAGTCGCCATTTTTGTCAATTCGGGAGCCGAGATATTCAAAATTTGTGACCTGATCTATTTCCTCACCACCCACTGTAAATTTATGCTAACATTGTATTTTGTCGGTGGTCATTATCTTTGTTTTATTTATGTTTATGAACAGGTTTTGATCCTTACTATGTCCATTAACGGCTGAAAGTAGCTGCTCTAGCCCTTCTGCACTTCTTGATAGTACCACTACGTGAATTTCAGATTCAAACCTTTTTCTCTATCCTTCTTAATACAATTCGCAAGAGTATCTTGCTAGCATGGCTGAGCAGTGATAGTTCGGTAGCTCGTGCACCGCTTCAGGTTGCCTTTTTTGGGGAGGGGAATATAAATTGATTTCTTCTATGCTTCTGGCCACTTTGCACTGTGCCATATCTGTTTACACAGCTTGTGATAGACTCGAGCACTTGCCTCCCCTCCTGCTTGTTTTAGCTCTGTTGGGATATCATCGCATCCTGGGACTTTCCCTTTTTCAGGATTTTAATTGCACACTTCTTCCAATGTTGGTTCAGGTTCTTTCTCATCCTTTGGTAGGGTTGTAACTGAGCGCTTTGTGCTATCTCCATACATGGTTCTGCAGTACTCTCTCCATCTATTCAGCATGTCTTTGGTTTCTGTTAATGTGTTACCTCTTTGTCATTTATGACATGTGGAACCAGACGGAACTCCCTCGTCAGTGTTCTTATTGCCTTAAATGCATCTCTATCTCTGCCTTGTTGCTGTAGGTTTTCTATATCCTTACACTTTTCTACTATGTATCTTCTTTTATCTTTTCCTATTTCTCTTCTAACTTTTCTTGAGCAGTTTTTATATGCTGTGTTGGTCCTTTTACTTCCCATTTGTTTTAATTGTTGCCTTTCTTCAATGAGTTTCTGTGTTTCCTCTGTTATAAAGCTCTGTTTCTTGTGCGACATCTTGTGAATAATTTCATTCGCTATCGAGATTAAAATATCCCTTGCGTACGATGTCAACTCCTCAGATGTCATCTCTTCCTGTACCGCAAGCAACGCCTCAAATGTGTTCTCTACTTTGATGTTGTATTCAGTAGGTATTGCTGTTACATCGAAGCGTATTGGCTGGCAACCTTTGTTGATCCTACGTATTCTTGTTTTGAAAACTGCAAACAGTAATTCATGGCCCGTTTCGCAGTCTGCTACTGACAGCGTTTTTGTTGCCAGCACATTTGATCTCCATCTTTGTTGCACTAGGATGTAGTCTATTTGGTGTCTGCTGTTGCTTCCAGGGGAGGTCCACGTGTATAGTCTACGTGGATGTTGTTTGAAGAAGGTGTTGGCAATGGAGAGGTTGTTTTCCGTGCAGAATTCAACCAGTTTTTCTCCTCGCTCATTTCTGTGTCCCAAACCAAAAGGTCCTCGAACACTTCTCTCCTCTTCGGCTCTTTGCTCTCCGACTTTCGCATTGAAATCGCCAATGATGATCAAGATATCTCCGTACTACTTCCTACTTTTTTGTTCAGGACATGGTAGTGAGGGATTGAGAAATAACGCAGCAGAAGAAGAAGTAGAAGAATGAGAAGAAGATATGTCTAGCTTTTGTCTGTCTGACTATATGATTTGTCATTTTGTTTGTCTGTCTTATTACATGATATGTCAGGTTCTCTGTCTGTCTGATTATGTGATATGTTTGTCTGATTATATGACACGATATGTGTCTTGGGATATTACGTGGCCTATTGGTGAAGCACCCGTTTCACAATCCCAAAGCACCCGGTTCGAATCACGCTCGTGTCTAGATTGCCAGACATGTTTTTTTTGCTTCTCCACGTACCGAAAGAAATGGCAACCTGCTATACTGCACGCTTGCCAAGAAACTTATAACAGCCAAATAGCCAAAATGTTTATCTTGATTATATGATCTATCTTACCCTCTTTTTGAATAACTGATTTATCTGCCTGTCTGATTTGTCTGTCTATCATATGTAAAACTGTTTGTATGTCTAAGTGATTAAATGATATGTCTGTCTGTTTGACAATATGATTTGGGGACTATATAATTCATATGTCTGTCTATGGTCTGTCGAAATGTCTGCTCGTTAGGTTATTTAATATACTTGTCTGTCGTCTATCTCGTCTATCTGATTTGTGCCAGTCTGGCTATCTCATAGGAATTAATGTCCGTCTGTTAACTTGCCTGACAGTCATGCTGTCTGTCGGGGGATCAATTTGACATACTTTTATGTGGATGTTTTAACTGACGCAAATCTATTCAATATCCGTGACCTCTCTCAGTGTATGATTATTTAAATATGTTTGGTTATTTGCTAAGTATGTCTGAAATTCTCATCTGACTGATAATTAATTTATATATGCATCTCTTTCTTTCTGATTATGTCCATCTATGCCTACTTCATATGTCCGTTTGTCTGTTTATCTGATTTCTCTTCTTGCATGTGTATATATCTATCTAATCTGTCTACCAGTCACGTCCATTTTGTCTAATTTGCTTAAGTAAGGAGATGGGAACGTCGTAGTTGCATAGTGGCAGAGCGTGTCGATACTGTGAGAAATAAAAACTTCTGAGCTTCGTTTCCCAGTATCTTTGGTAACCTGATGTACATCCGCCTTAGTAGACTATTCATATACGACTAGAGATATTCATTAAACATTATTTTATCACTATTTACATCGCTTTAATATACTTTTCCTTTACGACTAGAGATATTAATTAAACATTATTTTATCACTATTTACATCGCTTTAATATACTTTTCCCATACGACTAGAGATATTAATTAAATATTATTTTAACCCTATTTACATCCATTATTCACATTATTTACCTAATTGAAGATGTAAATTAAACACTAAGTAAACCATGCTTTCATCCGTCTTAATTCACTTTCCCATCTGATTGTACATGTCACACAAACGCTCTTTTAACAATATGAACGTCCATGCTAGTCGGCTTTCCCCGCATGGTTGGAGATGCAGTGGTACTGTTCTTTCTACTAAAGTAGGGTACGTGTGTTTTACAGGAAGATCTAATTGTACTAATTGATTGATTCGCCTTTTTGACAATAGAAACTAGGACCACTACTGCTGACCATTTTCTTGAAGGACTGGATTGAACATTTGCACGGGCGGTTTAATGATTTTGCACGAAGATTTTGCTAATCCCAAGTAAAACCCTATCTAGTTGCCTCTAACGACGTGCTTGGAAGGTTAAAATGGTACTATTAGTTTAAACCTCTCTATCACTCATGTGTTCGATTGGAAAGCCATGTCCCCATCCAAAGATCTGGAAATAAACAAAGTGATATAACTCTGGAAATTAAATCACCAATCATAAAACAGCTTACCCCTCTTTGTCCAGAATATTGAATTCACCTTCTCTAAATTCAGACAGACTTCTGATGTGCGCAGCAACCAAGACATCACTTGTAATATCAGCTTTGCGGCGTGATCATCTAGTTCTCTCACAGAGCATGGGCCCAGCAGAGGCTCTTCCCGGAAATCAAGCTACCTCTTGAAGGCCATAATTTTATAACTAGTTTTGCCAGAATAATTTTTTCAATAAAAGCAGTCTCTTCATAGAACTTGACTTTTCTTAATTATTTCACACGGAAGACAAACATATTATATATCAAATTAAAGGAAAATGAATATGCAGTAAGAATATGAAGGTCTTGTTGAATTTAATAAAATATTACAAGTAATTGTAAATAATTATATTGTCATTTAAAAAAATTAAAAACTATTTTTCACACACAAAAATGTCACCAATCCATGAATAACCACCGAAACGTAATACAGATTGGTCTAGTGTACTTTAGAATGACAGTAATATAAATATGAATAATATCTACAAGAAAATACTTTTCTGTAGCAGTCAAATGGAGTTGATGTGTCAGTGAGTTGCAGATCTCCATTCACCCCACATGGTCGACCACATTTTGGCAGCAATCTGAATGAGTAAAGTTCTCTGTCTCAGTCAGTCAGTAGTGGTGAAGAAATTTAGTACTGAAACCCATTCGCTATCATGTTCTCTAGAATTTGCTTTAGAAATATTGCATCTTCGTTTTTCTGTTGATGGTGCAGTCACACCTTTTTGCCTTTTAGCAGCACTAGGTCTTGGCTGTGACAACGCCCCCTTATATTCGGCATCAGATTCAGTAGGCTGAGTAGGTTGAATAATATTATATTCTTTGTCTAACTCCGATTCAACATAAGAAAAATGTGAATATTCGTCACAAAATTCATCTAGAGTACACAACTCCCTAGACTTTTCTATACTTAAAAACAACCTAGTATTAGACAATCTTGAAGAGCTAGGTTCGCTACACTTTTTTTGTGAAATACTGACTTGAAAAATGACAAATGTTTTCCAACTTTGAATTTCCACACATTGCAAGTCGCTGCTCTTACAAACCGCAAATAAAAGAGTTACTTCCCTTACCAAGTAATGTCTATAAAAATCTAAAAACACTGAAAAAAACTAAACAAATATCGTTTAATGGACTGTTAACGAAATGAGCGTTTTTCTGGCATCAAGCAGATAACGTTCTTATAGACTTTAAGAGGTCAATACATCATTTGTCATTTCAATCATCTTCTATGGCCCCGAAACCTCGACGGTCTTACAAGGAGATCTGAAGCATCTTAAGGCCTTTCACAATCGCAATCATCGACCAATCCTCAGAGGACGCTGGCAAGATTTAGTCACCAACACCTAGATCTTCTAGCCAATACACCCCTAGAGCATTCCCTCAAGGCTGTATCGAGGCCGCTTTTATTTCTTGTGCCATGTCGTCCACGTCTCTCAGTACTTCCCAGCTCGCCAGTCTACACCTGTCCATAGAAAAGTCCACATCCCACATGGGACCACCATGCAACACTTGGATGAGACTTATCTTCTTCACTTCATCTGTCCTGCACGTTGTCGGTAACTCTGTCATCAACCGTGATTATGTACAAACAGTGCCTCGGTTGCCTCGGTGGATTGCTTGACTTGACTTAACCTTGGCCTTGACTTGACTTTATATCTCGACGCAGATAAGCTTTCACGCCCTTGTCTACTTATATTAATTTTATAATGTTTAGCCATGTGTTCAGCCATGGGTTTAGCAAACATTTGCGGTTGAGATTTGATTGGTTGATCGATTTATGACGTTCACATCAATTAGGGATATAACCGGGGAAATATTATTGAAAGCTACAACTGAAAAAGTTCATTATCTTGAACATTCAAAACAAACGTGGTCGAGTTGAGAAGAGATGGGCGAGTTGATACGAGAAGGGGACGAGATGAGTAGGGTGAAGAAAGTGGGAGCTGGTTAAAGGGAGCAGGGATGGGTGGGTTGGGCTTTATGAGGAGATTGGCGAGTTGAGAGGGGTGGATGCATGGGCGGTGATGGAAAGAAGATGGACCGGGATTGAAGCAGTGAGATGTGAGGCAAAAGTGGGGCGCGATTATGGAAATAACATTTAGTGTTAAACTAGTGTTATTTCTCTCATACAGTTCGATTGACAGGCAGATGTTCTTTATGGATTTGTTAGTATTCTATAAGCTTATGTAAGGAATATTGCATCAAAATGTAATCTATTTTGTTCCTATTTGTACCTGCGTGGTGAAGTCCATGGGTAGAGTTGGCTTTGATGTTGCTTAAAGAATGTGTTTGTGATGGAGAGGTTATTCTCTAGGCAGATCCCATTAATGTATCTACTTTTTTTGTTTCCATAGAGTACATGTACTCTTTCTTATTTATTTGCTATTTTCCTTCCTATTATTGCGTTGAGATCCCCCATGGCTACCACGATGTCTCTTGTCTCCATTTTCTGGATGGTCTCTTGTAAATCGTTATAGAACATATATATTTCTTCATGGTATGCTGCTACCGCCACTGTGTAAACCTGTATTATCGTAATGTGTCTCGTTTTCCTTTTTTTCTGATCGTAAGTAGACGATCGTTGACGGGGTTGTATTCGAGTAATGATTCAGACGACCGTTGCGATAGAGGAAAACCAACTTCGCTCTTTTTTCTTCTTGAGAATATAAAACATCCACCTGCCTGGATGTTGAAGTGGCCTTGAACAGCCCATCTGTGCTCACATTATCGTTTGTAATGATGATGATGTTTACCTATCGCGTGTGATGATGACCACTCTCTCTGTTCGGTCAGTCGTTTGGAATGTGTTCAACCAGTTGATGAGTTCAAAGGTGACCGAGAAGACCGTGGGCAGTTAGTCAAGTGGAAGTTCAGCAGAACTAACCGCTGGTTGGAAATGGAGTTTTTGAAGACTCCATTGTACTAAGCCGCAGCCTGTGAGATGTGGCCAGTGCCATTCCTTGCTGTTTCTACTGTCCCTAACTCATGTGTCAGGTACCCATTTACAGCTGGGTTGACTGGAGAAGAGGTCCCCGATTAAAATCACGACCCGGATTTTTTTAAGTCTCTGGACGCGATTCGAACCAAGGCATGCTGTTACCACAGAAAATGGCGAATTGCTCGCTATGAACTGAGATAACGCGCCTCCACCCTCCCCCTTGTGCAATGTGAGCAGGACATTTGCGCCTGTTGTGAAGGTTTGATTTCACGGGCTTTTCTAGCTAGTCTTCTTTGTCCAGCTGCTGATTTGATGGACGTCTCGCATGGCTCTACAAAGAGATGTGTCTGGTCTTGTGCTGCAGCTTTACAAACGATGGGTATTACGCCAACGGGCTTTAGTGACGACTTCTACCGAAGACGGATTTATCGGACCGCAGTCAAACTGTAAACTAGCAACACAACGCATTACGTTCTCCGGACAACATCCTGCTACTTGCAAAGCCCTGTTCAGGGCTTTGTAAGCACGGAGATTGAGAACGAACGCAGAAGAAGAAGAAGAAGTGAAGACTTAAGCGTGTCTTTGAAGCGCTTCCTGTGATCACCAAAGGAGCGTGTAACCTCCTGCATCTCATCGTAAAATTATATTTTTGGCAGGCCGATAGACAGACATGCGGACTACATAATCCACCCAGCAGATCTGTGATTGCATCAGAATAGTATTAATGCTATGGATACCAGCTCTGCCAAGAACGGCGATATCTGGAACCATTTGAACCATAGTCTTGTCGTTTGATCTTAGCACACTTCTGATACAAAATGTGTGGCACTTATTCATTGTTTTTTTTACTCGGCACCTGTATGCATTGCATGTTTCACAAGCATACAGCAGCACTGGCAGCACCACCATTCTGTACACCTACAGTTTCGCCTGTACACCATTCTGTACACCTACAGTTTCGCCTGTACACCATTCTGTACACCTACAGTTTCGCCTGTACTTCGATGCCAAACATTTGTGGATAGTCGGTAAAATAAAAAGAAATATTAAACATAGGAGCAAGGAGGTGATAGTCAAACTGTATAAAGCTTTAGTTAGACCTAGATTGGAGTAATGTGTACAGGTGTGGAGTTCTTCTCAGAGAGGGGATATAGACATGCTGGAGAGAATACAAAAAAGAGTGACAAAGCTGATAGTGGGATTCCAGAATTACAGTTATGAGGAAAGATTAAAAAGAACCGACCTACAGTGTCTAGAAGAGAGAAGAATTCGTGGTGACTTAATACAGGTTTATAAGATGATCAGAGGAATGGATAAAGTAGACTATAACAAGTTTTTTAAAGTACAACCACCAACAAGGACAAGAGGGCACAGCTACAAGTTGACTAAGGAGAGGGCCAGATTAGATATTAGGAAGTATTTCTTTAGCCAGAGAGTTGTGAATGCTTGGAATGCATTGCCAAGTAAGGCGGTGGAGGCTGGGACGGTCAATGCATTTAAGAACAAATTGGATGCGTACAGCTTCTAGAGCAAAGTGATGTAATTGGAACTGGTTGTATACAGACTCTGCAGAGTCTTCTAAACCAGTATAAAGACGTTAAGTTAAGTTAAATGAGCTGATGTCTCTTGGCTTGGCTTGGCTTCGTTCGTTCTCAATCTCCCGCTACAAAACCCTGAAAGGGCTTTCGTAGCAGAATGTAGTCCAGAGAACGGAATGCGTCGTGTCGTAGTTTACAGCTTGATTGCGATATTTCCACCTTTCGGTCCAAAACATCCGAATTCAGCAAGCATTTTTTGAGTACCGGGTTAGCATTCCCTCTTTGATCCCTTCTCCTTAGCCAGTCTGGTCTGCTGCAGTCTATTATACAGGATCACCGCGTGGCGGTGTAGAAGGGTCTTGTCAGCTCTGGTTCGCTGGCCCTGACGCTAGCAGTCAGCTATGGGTCGCTGACCGCTGCTGCTCATGCGCTGCTCAACATCTTGATCCAGCTGATGTGTTTTGAGATCTTAGCGTTCTCCCATCACCAATGGCGACGTTCTGGGTTAATGTGTTACCATTGAATACGCGAATCTACATCGCCAGCAAATGGTTTTGTCACACTGTCAACAACAACGACAAGAACAACACACTCGCACACACACGCACGAACACGCACACGCGCACATACACACACACACACACACACACATAGACGTTGCAGAATAAAAGACCTAATAATTATAAACATAAAGAGACTACACATTAAAGAAGCCAAAAAAGAGTTTTGCTTCGCGATTGACGGTGCATACCAAAATATTCTAGAAGAAGTGCACAATATATAAACTGAACAGGTATATTTAAAAAATACAACTAACAAAAGCCTTAAGAAGAACTGCGATGTTAAAAACACAAGACAATAAAAAAAGAAAACATTGTGGTGGAATGAAAAGATGAAAATAGTTGTAAAAAGCGCCCAAAAAAATGTGGGCACGATCAGAAACAAGAAGATTACCCCCAATACAAAATAGCAAAAAGAGAATTATAAAGAATTAAGCAGAATTATAAAGAAGGAAAAAGAGAGTAATATTGCGAAATACTGCTAAACCTATGGAAAGAATCTCCAAGAGAATTATATAAGACTTGAAAACATGAGAATGAGAACCGAATGGTTTATCCCTTCAAACATCATAGACGACAAACGCAATAACGCTATGTTAAACGAAAACAGGAAAAACCTGTGATAGGAAGAATATTTCAAGAAACTCAATCCGTCAGAAATAAGTGATAATAAAATATTCACACCACGACACAACGAGACAGAAGAACTTTCAATCATAACAGCAGAAGTAGAACAAGCTAGAAAAAAAGAGGTACTAGGAATAGACTGTATTACAGCATAGGCAGTGCAAGCCAGAGAAGACACTGAAGTAAAATGGCTGTTAAGAATAATGAATATAGGATGGACTACTATGGAAGTGTCAGAGGACTGGCAAAAAAAAATAGTTATACCTATTTGGAAGAAAAAAGGAAACATAAGAGGATGTGAATTATATTGAGCCATATCAGAAACAAATGTACGTGGAGATCATAGAAAACAGAACGACAATTAAGTCACATACGAGATCAAGATGCTGAGCAGCGCATGAGCTGCAGTGGTCAGCGACTCATTGCTGACTGCTAGCGTCAGGGCCAGCGAACCATAGCTGCCAAGACCCTTCTACACCTCCACTCGGTGATCCTGGATAACAGTCTGCAGCAGGACAGACTGGCTAAGGAGAAGGGATCGAAGAGGGAATGCTAACCCGGTACTCAAAAAATGCTTGCTGAAGTCGAATGTGTTGGACAGAAAGGTGCAAATGTTGCAGCCAAGCTGTAAACTACAACACAACGCATTCCGTTCTCTGGACTACATTCTGCTACTTACCCTTTCTGGGTTTGGTAGTGGGAGATTGAGAACGAATGAAGAAGAATGAAGAACTTGTCATTGCCAAGCTAAACTTCAAGATCCAGCCCAAAATGCACCCCCAGGGAAAGAAACCACAGAGGAGGCTAAATGTCTCTCAGCTGAAATACGAACCCACGAGAGGAGGCTTTCAGGAAGAGCTTGAGAGCAGACTCTCTGAGCTTCGTTTTGAAAAGAACAACATCGAAGAGAACTGGGCATCAATGGAGATCAATGGAGCTTGGAATACCCATAAAGTACCGCACATATGGCAAGTTACTCAATCCCAGAAGAATGAAGGCCAATACCAAAACCAGCACAGCCTTTGGTAGAATGCGCTCGATGGTCTGGGCACGTCGTAGCATCAGCGTCAAGACCAAATTCAAAGTCTACCGTGCAACCATCATTCCAACCCTACTATACGCTTGCGAAAGCTGGACTGTATACTCTGGACATGCAAGGAGGTTAAACCACTTACTTCCACACAGGTTGCCTGAGGCGAATATTCCACATCCGATGGCAAGATCGTGTCACTGACATCGAGGTTCTCTCGAGGGCTAACATGCCCAGCATCCATGCACTGCTAGAAAAAGCACGACTAGGATGGGCTGGACACCTCGTCCGTATGTCAGACGAGCGGCTCTCAAAGAAGCTTCTCTACGGCGAGCTGAGATAAGGATGGCGAGAGAGGGCGTCCAAAGAAACGTTTTAAAGACGGTCTGAAGGACTCACTCAAAAGTTGCCAGATATACATCGACACCTAAGAGTGTCTTGCGCAAAACAGATCTGACTGGAGAAGGGCAGTCAAATCGGGTGTAGCTACCGGCGAAGACGAACGTGTTGTTAAAGCCCAGAGCAGGCGCGAGACCCGGAAATCCCGAACAGCTGGAACACCATCTCGTGTGTCCGATATGTAGCAGATGTTTTCATGCCGGCATTGGCCTGTTCAGCCACATGCGCACCCACACCCAACAGGGAAATCTGTGACAAGGATAATGTCGGCGGTCCTAATCGACAACGATAGACGCCGATAGACGGCTATTATTATAAGAAAGGAAAGGTTAAATTAGACTATAAAAGGTGTTTTTCAAAATACAACCACCAACGAGAACAAGAGGACACAGATACAAATTAATTAAAGAAAGGTCCAGATTGGATATTAGGAAATATTTTTTTAGTTTAGAGTGTGGTGAATCACTCACTGAATGCTTGGAATGCATTCTGATTCTCCAGGAGGTAGTGGAGGCAGAGATAGTTAATGCAATTAAGAATAGATTGGATGCGCATAGCTATTAAAGCAGGGTAATGCAAATGTATCTGATAAACCAGTATAAAAACGGTTAAGTTAATTTAATACACAAGTGGATAGAAGAAGATGATGATGATCTATATGTCAATGCTGCGCTGGTTCGAGAGTTTATTTCAATCTCAACCAATGAAAATGATGAAAAGAGGTCATGCAAATGGCGTCATAGCAACCGTGTAATAACACTGTTTATGAAATAAGGTGTAGCAATTTGAGCGGAGTAGAAAGCCTTCCAGCATGGATCAAACAAAAAGACCACTAAGAATTCCTCCAGAGTTTTCTACGTATGCAGAAAAGCACGGAATATTTGATATGTATAAGGTAAACTGCCTTTTTAAGTTAAATATAAAATAAAAACAAATAATTAATAGTAATAATACTAATAATAGTAATAGTACTAATAGTAATAGTAAGTAATAGTTAAATAGTTACCGCTCCGGGGCAGCAAATAAAAAGGCAAAACCTAACGAGACTAACGTAATACTAATACTAGTACTATTAGACTATTACTAATAGTAATACTAAGGAGAAGGAGTAAGGCTTACGAAACCCGCGTTATAAGTTACTCGCGTACGTTTCTAAATTATTATTAATATTATCGAGTAAGTAATGTCAATCAATGTGGTTCTTTCTCATCTAGATCATCAAGACAATTGCCAGTTAACAGTTATTCATATTGGCTATCTCAATATACTAATAAAGTAATGTTAATAATATTTATTGTTAATAATAATATAAAATAATATAATGATAGTTGCCTATCTCAAGCGAAGATGGCGACGACACGATAGCATCACTGGGCATCAGACTTTTGCCGCGACATGTTTTAGACCCTTCTAATTGTTATCTGACTAATCTAATGAGTCTAATGGCTATAACAGTAAAAACCAATCCTGTCTATGTCATGCACTGTCAATTTCGAGGCACACATGTTGGGAGCCAACTGTGTAGTCGTCGTGCGTTTTTGATGGACCTCTGTGTTTGAATTGCTCGCTGCGATCTGAGCACCTTTGGTGATAATAGCGCTTCAGGTGTTACGGTGTTGTGCAACTCTCAGGAGGTGACATTAATATTGTCAGAGACAATTTCAAAGAGTCTCTGTTGGTTGCATTTCTTCTGTTCCCTTGGTGAGCGTCTGCCTGTTGTGAGCTCACAGTATAATAGCTGCTTGGGGATCCGCTCATCTAGCATGCAAAAAACAAATCCCGTTAATTTTATCTGCGCTATTTATATTTTCAGAAGTATATAGATGCTCAACACGTTAGTCTTGCTAAGACTTTCAGAGTTTGGGACTTTGTCCTGCCACCTGATCTTGAGCAGCCTACGCAGACAGCTCAAGTGAAAACAGTTTAGCTGTCTGGCATGTCAGCTATACACTGTCCATGTAATGTTTGACAGACATGTAGAAGAGGGGATAACGGTTTCTACAGTGGAGAGTTTCTCAAGGCTTCCAAGCAGCTTTGTGTGGAGTTTCGTTTCCATAGACCAGTGCTTAGTATGAAATTGGCTAAGCATATAACGGTATTACAGGATATGTTCGCTGTTTGTGCTGCTTGCTTGCACGTACACATGGGTAATAGAGCCAATTTTAGATGTGTACGGGGCCATTCAATCTGTTATGTCCTGTAGAAAAAGATCACTTGCTTTGCTCAATAAAGACAGTGACAGTTGTCTCTCATTTGGTAATGCTAACAGTAAACCATGTACCTATTTACAGCTAGGTTGATATAAACATATCGACAGTGGCTATTGAATCAGTTATATTTCTCTTGAGAAGCGAGTGTTCTGCCACAGCCGTACTCACACCACCAGTATGTTAACTTAATAATATACAGCATATACCGTATACACTATCATAGACCCTACATACTCAATCTTATGAAAGTATGACATGAGAGAGACTGCAGAACAACTCTTTACCATTGTTGGCTGGGGAAAAAACATGCAAGTTTCTAATAAAGTTTTACACAAGAACAAAAACAGACATATAATAACTTTTGAACCTAAAATTAAATATGCAGGTATCAAAAATGGAACAAAGAAATCAGCACATAACCCCCTCCTCCTCCACCACACCACTCAAAAAAACAACTCCAACAAAGTAATTTAATCGGTAATGGGTTATCAGTATTTTTGATAAAACAAATCCTAATTTGTATTTGGATAATTATCTGCACTATTTGTTAGTCGTCACATTATAGCTATAAAACTAAGTCAAGAATATACTTCTTTTTATTAAAATGCTATCAGTCATCCACACCAATGACTCTAACAAAAGTAGTACTTAGCTCATTATGCCTGACACTGGAATTAGCTTCTCATGCAGTGATACAGGTTGCAGCCAACTGCCTCGTCTTTCACCAATGACTATTTAGCAGGTCTGCAACATGTGTTCAATTGCCACAAGACTGGTGCCGCAGATTCACAGATCTGAGTTTCACAGATTGTTAAACTGTGCCAATCACAAATATTCTGTAAAGATGGGACCTTTAATCTATTGTGTTCATTACATAACCTGAAAATGGTCAATTGATCTCTCAGAAAGCGAGATCTGATGATAGAAGTCATTTATTAAATAGCTTGGATGGTTTGTCTTCAGTGAAGTTATAAGCAGAAGGGTATTGGTGAAGATCACTGGCTGCTTCTTTACTTATGCTGTGCATTTGATAAAGAGTTCTGTTGCATATTCAGCCGAGCTGTCAAGGCTTTGGGTGAGAATTTCTGATTGACATCATGCTAGGCTATGCAGAGGAAAAGTGAAAGAAGAGAAGATGATATAAAATAACTTGCGAAGCCGAAATGAAAATCATGGATCACAGTTAGAGTACTGTTCAAGAATGGTTGCCGACCTTGGTTGATGTCGTTCTGAATCTTTGTGTATGACAAGGACAAGAATAGCACCACTGCCCAACAGAGAGCATGTTGTAAGAGTTGACTAACTGGTGACATGGCATAACACTGGCAACGATTAGGTGGTTTGTTAAGAGCAGCATAGATGGCGCCTATCAGGCTGCGGATCTACTTTGCTCTAGTGTTTGAGTCTATTGGGATGGAGCCGCATTATCGGTTGACCGTCCTTTGCGACACTTGTCCCAACGCAGTGAGAGTAATAAGCTGCCCGAGCCTATCCTGTTAAGCGGAAGTCCTCCTCCCGGCTACATCCAGCTCACACCAGAGCTGGGACCTGCACAATGGTAACCATCCCTCTGAAAGTACAAGTTGACTGGGACTAGGACTAAAACTAAGAATTTGAAATAAATTGGTTGTATACAGACTCTACAAGACGTTAAGAAAAGTTAGGTGGAGTGAGTTTGTTGCTGCCCTGAATGATGTCTTCACTGACCTCTGTCAGTCATTAACCAAGGATCCATATAGAAGCAGATTTATGTACAGTGAACTGGTCATGTACTCACTTTGTTGTTTAATTGTTTGCTTAAAATTTGTCATTACTTAATTTATTAATGCATCCCAGGGGTATCTAGGTTGAACAGAACAGGGTCACTGTAATATAACCTCTCAAATGTTTTCGAAAGCAAATAAAGAAGGATATGAATGTGACTAGCAACATCATGCAAAACCATTGCTATTGAATTCACTATTCTAAATGCTTGGATTTCTATGAAGGAGTCAGCTGTGGTGTTAGTCTTATGATCTGCCTGGAGTAAAACACAAATCAATTAATTTATTGATGACAGGAGATTTTTCAGTTTTCTCGTGGAAATAAAAAATAATAGACTAATAATTCTTTTCAGTTAATTGTTCAGTTGGTCATTTTATTATTTAATGAGTTTATTATTTATTTTATCTAATTGTTTAATGACAAGAAATTGCAGTATTTGGCCAATAAAAACAGTTTTAAAGATGGGAAACTGCCATAAGGGGATAATTTAGGAACTTTAATTTACTAGCATAATATATTTAGGTGGAGTTATATTCTTTTCATTGGTGATGTACCTATCTAAACATAAATCAGATTTCTCTTTACAACTAGGTAGACTGCAGTTTATACATCACAATGATTAGTACTTCTGCAGTAAAGAATAAGTTATTCTGACACTCAGAATAAAAAAAACACCATAGCAGGCACAGATTTATGTTCACATGACCACTGAATTTTGTTAAAGTGCTTGTAATAGAGAGTCCCCTCCCCACGGTTGATCTACTTCTTGCTCAAGGTGGGGAGTGGGGACAGAGATGGGAATTGCTTTTAATGATGAGATTACCACCTGTTGCATTGCTATGCTAAGAGTTTTTTAATCATCATTACTTTATTTTTTAATGTGGGAAAGAGTGTTAAAATCAACTAGCAAAAATATGATAGGTTCAAAATGTGGTTAAATGAACTGGTTCTGTGTCAGGATTGAGCTTGAATTGCTTTTGTTTTACTTTTATTTCACAGAGACTAATTGAACAGATGGTACTTGTCAGACCAGAAGACCCAATCATCTTCCTCATCAGTCAGCTCAAGAAAGAAAATGATGATGGTAGTTATATAGATTAAAAAAAACTACATTTAAACAAGAAACATTTCTTGCCAAAATGAGACAAAAATACAGAATGGCCAGAACTAATGATTGATTTATACACTTGGTCTGAGATTGCTTCTATTTTATTAATCATAAATATAAGCAGTTGTATGAATCAAGCAGGTTGCTATCATAGTTTATTCCTCTGGTTCCTCTTGGTACACAAGGTCTCAACAAATGTTTATCTGTTTCTATTCTGTGCTGTCATCTTGACTTCTGTCCATGAGACCTCGATTGAACTGACTTCCCAGTTGACCGTTCATCACCAGGTGTTTCTTAGTCCTTCCACTTGTCTCTTTCTCTGTGGGTTCCAATCCAATGCACATCTAGTTATACTGTGCAACTTCTTTCGGAGAGCTTGTCCTATCCGTACAACTTTCTCTCCTCAAACTCCTGCTGTATTGGTTGTTGCCATGTCTTTCCCACAGATGTGTGTTTGCCATTACCTCTGGCCACCTGACAAGAAATGTACAATGAAGATGTTTGTTAATGAATGTCTACAGTCTGGATACACTATTCTTAGTCCCATGGCATGTCTCTGAGCCATATAGCAGGACTGATTTTACAGTTGTGTTAAAGTCTAATCTTATTCTCCATTGTGAATGCTGCAGTGGTCCATCTTGGGCAAAGAGAGTTGAAAGTAAATCTGGTCTTGCTAATCCTGGTATTAGCATCTTGTCTTGTTCCTCCGTCTGCCAGAAAAATACTGATCTTAATGATTTAAGAGCAGTACTCTGTCAACTATGCCAGCAGTCCGCACCAAAAAGAGTAGTGGTACAGTGGGTTCCATCCCACTGTAACATCCAAGGCAACGAGGAGGCAGACAGACTGGCAAAAGAAGGTGCAAGACTACCACAACCAGATTCTAGTGTGACTTACGAAGAGTCCAAAAGGTTTAATAGGGCCAGATACCCAGATACATGGCCAAATGGGAAACAGAACATACTGGCTACACAAAAAATTATGCCTACTACCAGTTGAACTGAAGAAAGCAGGTCGTGGTCTTCAGACTTCGCACATGCCACAACAGACTGAGGTACCATCTATTCAATAAACTGAAGATAGGTGGCACTGACGAATGCACCTGTGGTACAGGGAAAATGACCGTTGAACATCTGCTGCAAAATTGCCAGACATACGAGGACCAGAGAAAGCACGTGTGGCCATCACCAGTGCCAACACTAGACAAGCTCTATGGCAGTGTCGACAGCCTCAGGATGACAGCTGCTTTCTTCTAACAAATTTAAGTTGACGTCTGACAGCGTACGAAGAAGAAGAAGAAGAAGTTCCTCCGTCTTTATCAATGTTACTTTCCAGATAGATACAACTTTGCACCTCTTCAATTATCTGGCTGTTAATCTTTATGAGGTCTCTTTGTTTGTTATTTATTCTCATTTCCTTTGTTTTGTTCACCCCAATCTGTAATTCTATCTTTGCTGCCCCCCATGTCAGTCTATCAGTCTGTTTTTTTCTCAGTTTCTCATCTGAAGCACATTTTAAATGAGTAAGAAATTTCATTTTCCACTCATTGTCAGGAATTTTATTCCATGCCAGTTGCTGCATGAAATAAGATTTGCTTTCATTGGAAATTTAATTAGGTGTCCCTCTTTTCACTTTTTGCAATGGCTTATTGTCCACAAATCTTGTAGACATGGTGCAACATCTCTGGTGACTGAGGCCCCTACATTCATGGCTTCTGGGGGGGATTCCATTTGACCCTAAAGCTTTCCCATTTTTGAATAGTTTGAGTACTTGTAAGATCTCTTGTTTTGTTGATGGATTTAAAAGTACCTTTAAGTGTTGCTTTGCTGGTTTTATGTTAAAACAGGGCAGACTTGCTAAGGAGAAGGGATCAAAGAGGGTAAGTCTAGCCTGATACCCAAAAATGCCATGGTGAAGTCAGATGTGTTGGAGGGAAAGGTGCAAATATTGTAGTAATGCTATAAACTGTAGTACACTGCATTTCGTTATCAAGACTACATCCTGCTACTTGCACAGCCCTTTTCAGAGCTTGTTAGCGGGAGATTAAGAACAAACGAAGAAGAAGAAGAAATTAAACATATTTGACAATCTGTTCAGATGTTATTGTAGAAGTTACTCATACTGAGCTTTCTGGACAGTTTTTCTTCTGTGAAGTGACTCTTCTAATAACCTTAGGTATACTGATAAAGGTGGACTTTGGCCTGCCTGATTATAGTGTAATGCTAGGTTTATCAGCAAGCTCATTGCTATGGGGATCATAGTGTTAATTTCTACCTTGTTGGCTAGGTTGCTGTAACACAACCTGTTTCTAGGTGCAATTTGTTGTTTGCAAGGTAGGGGTCTTGGTTTGTATGTTGCACCTGACCCTAACATAAGCAGCTTGACACCCTTCTTGAGACATATCCTCTAATCTGGGCCAGAAAAATACTCATTAAACCACACAAAAAAGTTTTATTAGAAGAAATCTATGAATAAATTATACAGGACCTAAGATTAAAACAAATCGATAATTACGCTGTTTAGTCCAATATCTGGGTCAAACTATGCGAAATTAATCTGCTAAGGCTTGAAGATCGCTGCATTTCTGGTTAGTACTCATTGTACAGACTGCACTTTATCGATGATTTAAAAAACATTGACTTTACCCATGCCTGCTGCTAATGAGACAAATATCCGAACGGCTTAGCCATCTGCTTCTGTATATTCGAGATTAAGGGTTCAAAAACATCAAATGTCATATAGAATAGACGTACATATCAAACAAATTTACTACTTCGAAACTTCATTTTACTCTTAGATTTACAGTGTCCTTTATAAGAATGAAGATTGTTTTGTTTATATTAGATAGTTTCACTTATTTGTGTTGTCATTTGTTTCTGTTCTAGACCTTTGGGTTGTAACTAAAACTGTTGTTGTATTTTTTCCCATGCTCAACTTACTCATACTTGTTTAGATTATTGACTTTACTTAGTCGCTCCTTTTCTTTCATGGAGTGCCAGGTAACCTTTTCCGTTTCTTGTAGCTTATAATCTCTACAAAATTAGATAGCTGGCACATGCCGACCTTTCTGTCATGTCTTATGACATGCCTGGCAGATTACAGTGTTACTATTTTTGACTCCCCTTTCACATTAGAAAATTAACATATCTGAAATTCTATTTTGCTTAGAATGATTGGATTATATACTTGGATTGACCTAGCAAGTCATCAGAGGATTTGGAAATATGAAACAATAGAGGTCACACCTCCCCACGACGTCTAACGACACAAGTGGACTGAAGATAGATAGATACATAGTTAGATAGGAAGATAGATATATAGATGGATTGATAGATAGATAGGATTATGTTGTTTAGATAAGTGTTTTCCAACCTTTTTACAACTGTGGACAGGTATAAATGGGAAAAAATTGTTCACAAACCGACGAAAATATGAAAAATTTGAAGAAAGTTAAAAGTATTTGCTTTTTGTCTTTTTTTGTCTCCATCCTGTCTCAAATTTTACAACTCAATAATACCTGTCTTCAAAAATACCATAACAGAGTTTTAGTAGATAAATCAACCTCTCAATCTTATCTATAAAATTTTGAATGGCCTAATTTGCGGATGGCAATATTATTTAGAATTTACTCACCAAACCTCCCACCCCCAATCCAAAACATACTAACTTTAATAAAGGAACATGCCAAATATAGATAAGCTCTTGTATTTGAAAAGTATGGATACTTGTGTAGCTGACGTCATTTTAGTTTAAGCAATAGTCAGTGAGAGCTTGATCACATCAAGCAGATCTCCGCAGTTAGTGACTTGAGCCGCAATAACTTTTTCATGGACTCTCAGGAAAATTATATGGACCGACAACAGCCTATGGACCAGCAGTTGGGAAACACTGGTTTAGATTAACTAGATTTGTCTTTATGTATTTATACTCATGCTTAACATACTCAAAAGAGGGAAACTCACTTGGTATGGTCACATATCGAGATCAAAAGGTCTTGCAAATACGATCCTCCACGGAAAGGTGCAAGGCAGACGATGAAGAGGCCGGCCCAAAAAGAGGTGGGAGGACAACATAAAAGATTGGACCAATCATTGACCAGAAGAGGCACAGGCAGCGCCCGCTGACAGAGAAGGGTGACGTGGGGTTGTGAGGATCTCTTCATGTGTGCCTCAATGACCTCGCCAGTTACGGGATGACGTGACCTGACCTGACCTTAACATACGCATACTTGTTTGTCCTGTTATCAAAATTGTATTTTCAATTCTTCTGCAACCCCTATGATTTTTAAAGAAGTGCAGAGGTTGATCATTTAAGAATCCAAATTTTTACCAAATCTGACAAATATGAAAAATCTCCAAAGTATAGGCATATCTGGCAACGTTTGACAAAATGTCAAAATCTGAAAGTATGTTGTAAAGTTGGAAAAATAATGACAAAAGTCAATGTTGATGTCCCATAATGAGTAACTTTACTCTTTTGTGCGTCCAGAAAAGGGCCTTTATTGGTAGGTTGCAGTAGCATTCCTCAAATCGTGAGTGTGCAGATGTAGGTGGACTGGGGTTCTCTAGGTTATAGTACTATGCTTGACTTCATCTGCATGTCACTCACTACTATTGAGATCACGTCGATCCCCACCTCATTAGCCAGACGGTCATGAAATAGATCTGTATTTCCAGAGAAAACTGCATGGAAGTGATGTGGGCTCTGGATCCTCGTATTTGACCTGAAACTAACTAACATTATCTAATCAGCATATTTTGCCTGACCAGATGTTAATCTCCTCTCCCCTCAAAAGTTGACAAAATATGGTAAAATTTTACAAAATGTGGTACAATCTGGCCAAATCTTTCAAAATTTGACAAAATAAATTAAAATACCCGCAAAATTTGAAAAAAAAAAATGGAAATTTGTGGTCAAACCTGTAAAATATGTAAAAAAAGTGACAAAAGTGAATTAAGGTTTTTATTTAAAAATTGACGTTTAGTTCCTCAGATAATTGTCCTGGGACCACCTGCCACTGGGAAGAGGTCAATTTCCAAAATGATCTGCAGCAAGCTACGATGTGCTCACTTTACCAAACAGAACTTGATTGATGAAGCAGAAGTGTCACTCCGAGACAAGGCTAGGGAAATTTTGGATACCTTCAAGGTAAGATCTTGAAGTACACTACCTCCCTTTTTAAAATTTTTTTTCCCCCTTCACTTTTTTTCCTAAAGCAGAATGCATCATACTATATTTTGCACCTTGCTGCCCAGTGTATCGGATGTCAATATAGAATTGTAAAATGGCATCACTTCCCATAGGGGTGCGACCTGGCTGGTTCATAATTCCGAACACATGCAAATGGGATCTGTAAGCCGCGCCACTAACCATTTCACTACAGCGCAGTTCTATCCGTGAATACACCCTGCATGGACAGTTGGAGTAACATAGTGGCAGAGCACTCACTTCTCACTGCAAAATGTACTGGGCTCAATACCTACTACCGACATACTCTAGTTGACCCAGCTGTGAATGGATTTTTGACTTGCTGTTAAAAACATGCCTTTGAGGAAGGGAACTGACCAACCCATCTTATAAAAAGTTGTGTTTTAGTACAATGAAGCCTTTCACACTTCATCCACAACAGCAGTGTTTCTGTTATTTATTCCAACTGTCATTATTAATAGTAAGAGGGTGGTGGTCATGCATTTAGGGTACATTCTCCCGACCAAGGGAAAATAGGCTCAAAACCTTGACACTGCAAAGTATTTTGATTAGAGGTAAAATATAACTGTTGCCTCTACACTGCATGGTAACTGCAGGGACAAGCAGCATTTATTCTTCAGCTTAATAAATCCTTCCAGTGAACCATAGCAATAGCAATAAAGCAGATGATGACAGTTTTACACAAATATTGTAAGAAAGATAAATGTGGTTACAAATTAAACACTGTTGTCAAGGATGAAGTTATTTGAAAGACTTTAATGTACTAGATCTCAACATGTGTTATTATTATAGTCCGTCTTTTAATTCATGAACAAGGTCAGAGGCAATTATCTTCTAAACTGCATGTCAGATCCAAATGATTTTTCACATGCAGCTTTAGAATATCCATGACACTAAAACATTGATATTATTTAGTCCATAGATGTTAAGACATTTGCACATCGACGAATTCTTTTGATCTTTTAGGACCATTGCAAAGAAATGGAATGAAATTTAAGATTTTACACTAGGCAGATGAATTTCCCAGCATTTTGTTCATAGGCGTATCTCCTTAATGTCTTGATAGATCAATTGATTGTTTGTGTTGCCCTTTATGTACAATCCTAAAAATGGCACCAATATGCAACAGTTAGTACAACCTTTTGGTCACCGTAGACCCCTAAAGTTGTATTAACTGTGCAGCTAATATTGTGTTGTGTAATGCATTTGATTATTATAATGTATTTGTTGCTATTGTATACACACTTAATTGTTTTGATAAACATACTCTAATTCATCCAACTCTGCTAACCACAAAAAATGATATTAATCATCCAAATCTGTTGATTCAAAGAGGTTGATAATTGTTACTAGCTGAACAAATTGTAATACATCTCGTTGCCAGTATTGTTTTTCTTCCCAGAGCACATGTTCAACACACTTCTTCCAGAACTGAATGTCTATTTTTTAAAGGTACTCACGTGTCAGCACTTCAACATCACACGTTTTAAATGTCCTGTTCTGTTTGGCAACCTGTCCTTTGACTTTAGCCCACACAAGCTCTAATGTTAATTTTAGTTTCAGGAGAGTAACAAGTTGATTTTCGGTAAACAGTTTCAATATCTCCTGTTTTATGACATCTCTGTCGAAATCGTCAAATTTCCTTATTTAAAAAAAACAAACAAAAAGCATTTCCTTATTTAAAAAATTTTTCTCAAAATCAAATTTCCTTTTCCTTCCTTGCTTGATATGAGTGCACTCAGAGTCATGTCCAATCCAACGGTAAAAGGATGATGTATACAGACCAAACGCCAATTGTGTTTTGTTTCTCTGGCTTATAAATATCACAATATAAATGACCCATCTTAGATTCCCTGTGAAACGGCTTATTAGAGCTAGATACATGACCAAATGGGAAACCAAACATACTGGTTACACCAAAAACGATGCCTATTACCAGTTGAACAGAAGAGAGCAGGTCGTTGTCTTCAGACTTCGCACTGGCCACAATAGACTGAGGTATCACCTATTCAACAAATTGAAGATAGGTGGCACTAACGAATGCCCGTGTGGTACCGGGAAAATGACCGCTGAGCATTTGCTGCAAAACTGTCCAACATACAAGGATCAGAGAGAGCAGATGTGGCCATCACCAGTGGCAACACTAGACAAGCTCTATGGCAGTGTCGACAGCCTCAGGATGACCGCTGCCTTTTTCGAAAAAATAATGGTTACTATCTGACTGCGTACGATGAAGAAGAAGAAGATTCCCTGTGGAAGAACTATTATAGTAAAACGGTAACCTTCTGCATTGTTATAAATGTACACTTCAAACCCATTTTGAAATTGATATCAATATAAGTTTTGAAAAAAGAAACTATATGCCACAGTAACCACACCTCAAACTATTAATGTGTATTGATTAGTCAGTCTCGAAAGACAATGGACATCAAGCTTGAGAGGGGGAAGTCAGCTGTTGCCCTTGCTTTTGCCGCACTAGTTTGGAGTCTGCATCTTGATCCATCTTATCTTCCCCTGCCTGCAGACCAACACACAAAGCCTGCCTCCAGCCAGGTCTGTCTTTTGGCAAGTTCCTCCCAGTTGCAGGTGTTCATAACTAACGCTTTCAGGTCACGCTTGAAAATATCTTTGTAGCGGAGGAAGGTTCTACCTATATTTTACGTTTGCCCGTGGTCATCTCTCCGTATAGGATATCTTTTGGTATTCGCCCATCCTCCATTCTGCACACGTAACAAAACCACCGCAAGCAATGCTGGTGGAGGATCGTAACTAAACTGACAATCTTTGCACTGTCCAACATATCACTGTTAGTCGCTCCGTCACTCCATGAAATTCCAAGTATGTGTCTCGGGCAGCGAATATTAAAAGCATTTAGCCTTTTTTTAAGAAAGACATACAGTCCATTTTTTCACTGCCATAGAACGGGGTACTAATAACACAGGATCTGTATACAGCGACCTATGTGGAGATGGTCAGTGTAATGTTATTCTACAAACTATCTGAGAGCCTGGCAAGTGCTGATGAGGCCATTCCTAATCGCTTCTGCAGCTCCGCGTCCAGTAGAAGATTGTCGGATGATGATAGATGCAAGGTAGTTAAAGTGATTTACTACTTCCAGATTTTTATCGTTTAAGACAATGTCTGGAGAATCTGCACCCTGAGCCATCACTTTTATTTTTTGTACATTAATGGTTAGTCCAAATAGATCACAAGATTTTGCCAACCTACTAATGAGGATCTGTAATTCGGCTTCCGTGTGGGCGACCAGGGCAGCATCGTCTGCGAAGAGCATTTCCCGAATGACAGTCTCCCTTCTCTTACATTTTGCCGCAGTCTGGTTAGATTGAATAGTCTCCCATATGACCCAGTATACAGAAAGACCCCCTCTGTGGCAGTTCCAAAGGCGTGTTTAAGCAAGATGGCAAAGACAATGCCGAATAGAGTCGGAGCCAGAACACAACCTTGTTTAACTTCGCTTTTAATGTCGAAGGCCTCAGATTCCTGACCATCATGCAACACTGTACCTTTCATGCTCACATAAAAAAACCTAATCATGCTCAGTAGTTTAGATGGGCAGCCAACTTTAGATAATATTTAAAAAGACCCTCTCTGTTTACTAGGTTGAATGCCTTAGTGAGGTCGATGAAGGCAAGAAATAGTGGTCTGTGTTGTTCTCTGCATTTCTCTTGCAATTGTCTCAGTTAAAAGACCATATAAATGGTGGACCTTTCTGCGCGAAAACCACACTGAGCCTCCAGGTACACCCTGTCAGCCAGCTTTCACAGCCTGCTCAGGATGATGCGAGTATACACTTTGTCTATGGTGCCGAGGAGTGATATTCCCTTGTAATTGTTGCAATTTCTTCCACCTCCCTTTTTCTTGTAAAGGCTGATTATGTTGGCATCTCTCATGTCCTGTGATAAGACCCCTCATCCCAATATATATATGCGTATATGCCTATAACTATTAGACAGTTTCGCATGAAAGACGTTTGTTGTTTTCTGCATTCGACAAAGTGCCTAATTGATGCACAGGATAATCAGGAATTTGTATTTACTTAGTGTATTTGATGCACAGCGGAGTATTAAGCTGCTCCAGCCTAGCCCGCTAAGCAGGAAACCCTTTTTCTGGCTACATCCAGCTCATACCAGAGCTGGGACTTGCACAGGGGCATCTGCTCCTGTAGAAGTACAGGTCGACTAGGTCTTGCCAGATATCTTGAGAAGCCGACGCAGACAGCCTATGTGAAAGTGATTAAACTGTCTGGCTTGACTGCTGTACACAGTTGAGGTCATACACGTGTAGAGGAGGGTGGTCAGAATGATGGCGTGATTAACTTAGATTTTGATTTCTGCACATATTTTATTTTAGAAACAGCAATAATAGATTAGAGGGAATAGTACATATTATATTTAGAGATAGAAATAAGAGATTACAGGGGAGAGCACATGTCAACAATATAATAGAGGTGACAATGCAGTAAGCCTATTTTGTCATCTGCATTTGAGAATGTCGGGATGGACAACATTGTAATGCATTTAGAAAAATTTAATCTAATTAGAAATAGTCAGCATGGGTTTACTAGAGGGAGATCATGCTTAACAAATCTATTATAATTCATGGAGGAGGTTACTAAAATCATAGATAAAGGGGAGCCAGTGGATGTTATTTATCTAGACTTTGCAAAGGCCTTTGATAGAGTACCTCATCAAAGATTATTTCGAAAGTTAAAATCACATGGAATAGGTGGCGAAGTTGCCAAATGGATTGAAAATTGGTTAACGGGAAGAAGGCAGAGGGTGGGCATAAATAAGGAGTACTCTGAGTGGAGTGAAGTGAAAAGTGGTGTGCCACAGGGCTCGGTTTTGGGACCAATTTTGTTCTTGATATATATAAATGATTTGGACATTGATATGAGATCCATGATTGCAAAATTTGCTGATGACACAAAACTATGCAGTAGTGTCTCATCTAAAGCGGAAGTGGATATATTGATGTCGGATTTAGATAAAATTCGAGAATGGTCTGTAAGCTGGCAAATGGAGTTTAATGTAGATAAATGTACAGTCATCCACATGGGTAGATCCAATATGGAACATAATTACAGAATGGGAGAAAACAATATTAGAAAGATAGATAAGGAAAGGGACCTAGGGGTTATAATAGATCATACAGGAAAGGTGAGTGAGCAAGTTAAGGTAGCAGTGAAAAAGGCAAATGCAATGTTAGGTATGATAAAAAGAAATATTAAACATAGGAGCAAGGAAGTGATCGTCAAACTGTATAAAGCTTTAGTTAGACCTAAATTGGAGTACTGTGTACAGGTGTGGAGTCCTTATCATAGAGGGGACATAAACATGCTAGAAAGAATACAAAAAAGAGCGACAAAGATGATAGTGGGATTCCAGAATTACAGTTATGAGGAACGACTCAGAAAAACCGGCCTACAGTGTCTCGAAGAGAGAAGAATTCGTGGTGACTTAATACAGGTTTATAAGATGATCAGAGGAATCGATAAATTAGACTATAACAAGTTTTTTAAAATACAGCCACCTACAATAACACGAGGGCATAGCTACAAGCTGATTAAAGAGAGGTCCAGGTTAGATATTAGGAAATATTTTTTTAGTCAGAGAGTGGTGTCTGCTTGGAATGCATTGCCAGGGGAGGTAGTGGAGGCAGGGACAGTTAATGCATTTAAGAATAAACTGGATGCGCATAGATTTTAGAGCAAGGTGATGTAAATGTAACTGGTTGTATACAGACTCTGCAGGATCTTCTAAACCAGTATAAAGATGTTAAGTTAAGTTAAGACACTTGGAATAATTGTAATAGTGTTTGTAAAATTCTTTTCTAGACCCTTCCAACAGATTTGTGGATGCAGATCCTATCTGAACGAGTTCAGATGTCAGATGCAACAAGGAAAGGATGGCTCTTGGAAGGCTTCCCACAAACAAGAGAGCAGGTCCTTGCAATGCAGGAAAATGGAATATACCCCAAACACTGTAGTAAGTGTTTGTACATAATATATCTTTCCAAGCATGTTGTACTGTGTGACTAAAGAGGGTTGTGCCTAGGGCTAAACATTTCAATTGAAACTGTCACTGCAGATGCCAGAATACAGGTGTCCAAATAGACCAATTGTAGTGGTGGACCTATGCTTCATTTAGAGTAAAAAGGGAACTCAACATCATCACTTGAGTGGGAGGCCAAGCAGTTAGGACACCGTCCTCTTGACCAAGGGAACAGGTTTAAAACCTTGGTATGGCATACATTTTTGTCTGTGCGTAGTAAACTATAAACCTAGTTTGCTCACTCCATGCATGGCCTACTTTAGATAGGCAGTCTGACTTACAGGGAAAATTCCTTGAAACGTCACATTCCACTGCCGACTAAATGACAAAACTCATTTTGTGCCAAGGTTTATAATCAATGCATGCTCCACACAGAGAAATGGAACAAATTCACAGTATAAAACACAACGAACTACTGTTGAAAGTGAACCGTTCACAGAATCTTGCCCTGGAACCAACTGCATATATATACATATATATATCTGTTTCCCGAACACGCTATTATAGTTGCACTAATAGTTGACACATGAAAGTTCCGTCCTTTAGTTAGCCTTGGAATGTGACGTTTCAAAAGGATTTCTCCATGAGTGAGAAGGCCTGTATCTACAGTAGGCTGTGCTCCAGGGTAACTGCAGGGGCAAGCAGCCATTATTCTTATCCCCGTATACTCTTTAGTGGACCTCAGCAATGAGAATAATCAGCATGATGATCGTTTTAGTCATTTGTAAACTGACTTGGCTTGACTTAGTCACCTGACTTATTCCATGGGGCGTGAAAGGTCATGATGGTTGTGGTAATTGATTTGGCTTGACTTAGTCATCTGACTTATTCCATGGGGCGTGAAAGGTCATGATGGTTGTGGTAATTGATTTGGCTTGACTTAGTCATCTGACTTATTCCATGGGGCGTGAAAGGTCATGATGGTTGTGGTAATTGATTTGGTTGACTTAGTCATCTGACTTATTCCATGGGGCGTGAAAGGTCATGATGGTTGTGGTAATTGATCTGGCTTGACTTAGTCACCTGACTTATTCCATGGGGTGTGAAAGGTCATGATGGTTGTGGTAATTGATATGGCTTGACTTTGTCATCTGACTTATTCCATGGGGCGTGAAAGGTCATGATGGTTGTGGTAATTGATTTGGCTTGACTTAGTCATCTGACTTATTCCATGGGGTGTGAAAGGTCATGATGGTTGTGGTAATTGATTTGGCTTGACTTAGTCATCTGACTTATTCCATGGGGTGTGAAAGGTCATGATGGTTGTGGTAATTGATTTGGCTTGACTTAGTCACCTGACTTATTCCATGGCGTGTGAAAGGTCAAGATGGTTGTGGTAATTGATATGGCTTGACTTAGTCACCTGACTTATTCCATGGGGTGTGAAAGGTCATGATGGTTGTGGTAATTGATATGGCTTGACTTTGTCATCTGACTTATTCCATGGGGCGTGAAAGGTCATGATGGTTGTGGTAATTGATTTGGCTTGACTTAGTCACCTGACTTATTCCATGGGGTGTGAAAGGTCATGATGGTTGTGGTAATTGATTTGGCTTGACTTAGTCATCTGACTTATTCCATGGGGTGTGAAAGGTCATGATGGTTGTGGTAATTGATTTGGCTTGACTTAGTCATCTGACTTATTCCATGGGGTGTGAAAGGTCATGATGGTTGTGGTAATTGACTTACCTTGACTTAGTCACCTGACTTATACATTGGATGTGGAGGTCTTCTTTTCTTGTTCTTATCATTTATAGTCTATAGAGTAAGGAGCAACAAGCCCCATGCATAGGCTTATTTGGATTGTTGTGTTTATGATTTGATGGTGTGGTTTATGGTATCTTCATAGAGATTGTTGTATTTACAACTCAATGGTGTGGTTAATTGTATCTTGTTTAAGAATGGTACTGGCATCTGTGTAGAACAATGGTTAGAGCGCCACCTTTTCACAACATAAGTATCGTGTCCAGATCCCAATCTTGACATGCTCTAACTTACCAAGTTGTAGATGGAGGCCTCACATGTAGTTAGTGAAGGGAAGGCCATGAGGAAGGAAGTTGACCTCCCAACTAAAAAGTGCTGAGGCCTAGTACAATACAATCTCAAACACTTTAACCCTGACTGCAGTGCCGACGTTGAATCTATCAACATCAATTGTCTTGCAGGTCGGCATTGACAAATCGTGGACTTCAATCCACTTCTACCAACTCCGTTGTTTATTGTTGCCCATACCATTCTCTCAGGCTGTCCAACATCTTCTCTCTCTGCCTTCCTTTGTCTCTCTTTCCTGCTATCTTTCCCGTTGTCACAACATGCTTCAAACCGCCTCTTCTCATAACATACCCGATAAAGAATGACTGCCTTGTTCTGATCTTTGCAATGAGTTGTCTTCGTGTTGGTGCTTTTTTTGAGTACTGTACTATTAGTCTTCCTTGCAGTCCATTGATTCTGGAGCATTATTCTGAAAAACGACATCTCCATTACTTCTAAAGATCTGTGCTGTAATACTACCTATACTTTAACTAACAATGACAATGTTCACTTTCTCTGTTCTTTGTATGTTTATAACTTTTGTATCAGATGTTTAAATGTTATTCTATCAGACCACACTGATACTAATCATCAGTTCAAATCTTTAAATTCTTGAATCACTGGTCACTTCTCAATCTTTTATACATGTCATTTATTCTTTTATTTTGTAGTTGTCCTTGAGGCCCCAGACACAGTTTTGATTGAAAGAGCTGTAGGAAAAAGAGTGGATATCAAAACTGGAGGTAATTAATATCTTTGTTAGTTAGTTGTAATATTGGTGTCAGATATTGATTCTTTTGTGTTATATAACAATAAAATTCATTTGGATTATGTTTTCTAATCATCATTAATCTGTTTAAGTCACCTACAGCTGCACCCTATCAAAGTAAGTCTGTGTTGAAGCATTCACAATCATTCATCTTTTCGCTCCAATAGGAAGCATAGGTTAGAACTGCAGCTCGTTCCTCTACGTCATGACATCAAACATTAGTTGGCACACAGCAGTTTTGTTTTCAAGTCCTAACTTTCAAGTGTCAAGTCTTCATTATTATGTTGTCTAGTATTAAGTCTTGAGTATTATCAAATGTCATAATTCACGGGTTTGTATTTTAGAGTGATAGTACATTGGTATCAGTACTATTTCATTGTTTTAGGGAAATGAAGTCTCATAATAACTGTGCAAGCAATCTAAATATCACTGTGCAAGTGTAGTTTTAAAGAGGTATTTACCAAGCACTCCTAAGTCTTTCTAACATGAAAAGGGTAGCAGGGATGAAGATGCTGAGCAGCGCATGAGCTGCAGTGGTCAGCGACCCATAGCTGACTATTAGCATTAGGGCCAGCGAACCAGAGCTGCCAAGACCCTTCTACAGCTCCACGCAGTGATCCTGGATAACAGGCTGCAGCAGGGCAGACTGGCTAAGGAGAAGGGATCGAAGAGGAAATGCTAACCCGGTACTAAAAAAATGCTTGCTATAGTCGGATGTGTTGGACCACAAGGTGCAAATATCGCAGTCAAGCTGTAAACTACGACACAACGCATTCCGTTCTCTGGACTACATTCTGCTACTTAAGCCCTTTCAGGGTTTGGTAGCGGGAGATTGAGAACGAACGAAGCCAAGCCAAACCAAAATGGTAGTTCATCGAATCATATGTACAGGAAATGGCATGAACTTTTGTTAAACGCAAGAGTAAATTACCTTAATAAAATATGTCCTATAGTATGGGAAGTGTTCTTTACAAGGACATTACACAAAGTCATATGTTTATAATAAAGGGTAGTGAAAGTGTATAGTGCAAAGGAATCATGAGAACTTATCCCCATATTTCTCATAGGATCAGTACTTTTCTAGTCACAGTTTCCGTTACCAACATGATTTTCCAGAGATGTAATCCTGCAGTTAATGAGAGTTACATCTTCTGGTACATCAGCGATCAATAGTTGATTTACTGTTATTTTTAATCTGATCAGGGTTACACAAGTGAATCTATATAAATAAGTATAGAAAACTATTTAACCATATTAGTCGTTCATTTCTGGAAATATGTAGCCAAGATGTGTTGTGCATGTGCTGGAAATGATTTTCTACGATAAAAAATGCGACTATATTAAATCACAGCAAGATAAAGATAATCAGGAAGCACATTGTAGACTGATTTGATTTGTTATTTAAGGTGAACCTGTTGGATGAATAGTATCATACAATAACCCAAGATTTGAAAATACTAAGTAATTTGACATAATTTATGATACTATAATTCTTGAGGGGAGCGCTTTAAAAAATGGTGTATGGTTGCATACTTTAGGAAATGTGAAAAACCATAAAAACAATGTGTTGGCAGAGTAAGCCAGCGATCTAGCACATAAGAAGATGCATCGTGATTTGCAGGAAGACCTGGTACACAACATGGAACAAAGCAAATATCTCGTTGTTGTTACACCTTCAGTAATTTCAGACCACTGTTCTCTTTCTTGGGCTGCATTATCTCCTGCAACATTTGTACCTCTAACTGATGTTTTGGAAACTTTATGGCGCTTTGATGGTCCACGATTTGATGGTCCAGGATTTGATGGTCCAGGATTTGATGGTCTAGGATTTGATGGTCCAGGATTTGATGGTCCAAGATTTTCTGGCTTTTAGTCTTTTCTAAAATAGGGGTGGTCATTACTACTACCATTGCTATCATTACTGTCAGAATCATTATAATCACTGTCCTCGCTGTTTTTGTTATCGTTGATGTCACTAGATCTATCAGACATCTCCTGAAACAATTTCTTAGCCTGTTTTGCAGTAAGGAAAGGAGTGCGATTGCTGTTCATGAATCGTTTGCTGGTTGCCATGGTAAACAATTTCACACACCTTTGTGACAGATTTTAAACTAATATATTTGCGTCAATTGACAACGATATCAAGACGTTTGATTACGTTTTGATAAGAAAAGGTCATTTCCTGTAGTACTTCAAAAATTAAGATCGCATTTTAAAGCATTAACAATTTTTTTACATTTGTTTCTAACTATACCATACATGGTGCTGTGAGCGGCTCCTGGTCCTTTTTGATAAATCTACGATCCGCTGTGAGCGGCTCCTGTAGGCGAATTTGTTAACATGTATGTCACACTACATTTTACTGTCATGAAATTCTATTTTTTTAAGATGTATACCACACTACATTTGACTATCATGAAATTCTATTTTTTACAGATGTATACCACACTACATTTGACTATCCTGGCAATCCAGAAGTACAGGAAAGACTAGAAGCCCCTAAAGGGATAACAGAGCAAGAGATGGTCAATGAAATGGTCATCTACCATCGTCACATTGATGGTATCCTTCGCTGTTACGATAATGTTACTAAGAAGATAAATGCAGATCAGCCGAAAGCTGATGTGTTCTCACAAAGTTAGTTCTTCTTCTTTGTTTTCTGACCCCAGAAAAATTAGTTATGTATTGTTTCATTGTGTATCATATATGAGATATTGTTTTGAAAGTTTTCATTCTTCTTCTTCTTCTTCTTCGTACGCAGTCAGACAGTAACCATTATTTTTTCGAAAAAAGCGGCGGTCATCCTGAGGCTGTCGACACTGCCATAGAGCTTGTCTTGTGGTTCCACTGGTGATGGCCACATCTGCTCTCTCTGATCCTCGTATGTCGGGCAGTTCTGCAGCAGATGCTCAGCGGTCATTTTCTCGGTACCACACGGGCATTCGTCGGTACCACCTATCTTCAATTTGTTGAATAGGTGGTACCTCAGTCTATTGTGGCCAGTGCGAAGTCTGAAGACAACGACCTGCTCTCTTCTGTTCAACTGGTAATAGGCATCGTTTTTGGTGTAGCCGGTATGTTCAGTTTCCCATTTGGTCATGTATCTGGCTTTAATAAGCCGTTTTGACTCTTCGTACGTCATTCTAGTATCTGTTTGTGGTAGTCTTGCACCTTCTTTTGCCAGTCTGTCTGCCTCCTCGTTGCCTTGGATGCTGCAGTGTGATGGGACCCACTGTACCACTACCCTTTTTGGTGCGGACTGCTGGCATAGTTGACAGAGCGCTGCTCTTAAGTCATTAAGCTCAGTGTTTTTCTGGCTTTTTAGCGCTGTGACTACGGCCAGAGCATCTGTAAGCAGGACTGTATGGGAAAGTTTTCATTCAAACCTAGAAGCCTAATCTACACTCAGATGACTTTTAACCTGTGTGAATTGTGAGGGGTGTAAAACCATGAGTTGGAGAGTTTTTTTACACGAGGACTAACGAAATCAAATTTATGATAAACAATAGATACATTCACCCATTTACGAGTTGCAAAAGACATCGTGCTCATCTGTCATACAATTGAGGAAGCCAAAAAATCCTTGAGCTGCCTAAATAGGGTCAGCAAATGCTGGTTTGATGATAAATAAAAGTAAAACACAATGCCTCAGGAATCCTTACTGCACAAAACAGGGCATCAATCTAGGAGAGGAAACCATTGAGGATGTCAACTCCTATATCTACCTAGGCCAAAAAATAAAGGCCAACTATAAAATTTACCACGAAATCACGACTAGAAAAGCAGATTGGTTTTCCATTAAGCCAATACTCTAAGAGATGAAAGACGCCATGGCAAGAGCACACACTTTCAATTCCATGGTCATTCCAGTAATAATTTATGGATGCGAAGTGTGAAACTTGCACAAAACAGATGCTGAGAAGCTCAGAGTCACTCAGAGAGCAATGGAATGGTGGATACTAAAAATTTGGATGCAGGATAAGATCCGAAATTCAGAAATTCTACATCAAGCTTTGTTTTGAAACGTTGTGAAAGCAGCCATATCAGGTAAACATCGCTGAGCTGGACATGTGGTACGCATACCTGACAACAGATGGGCATGTAGAACAACATTTTGGTGGCTATATGTACAAGTTCATGGGGTCGCTCACCTATACGATGGCGAGATGGGCTGACCAAAGATCTGGTACAGCATTGGAAAAGATTGGGATACATACAGAATATTGTTGGCTTCCTTGCATACAGCACATCTGCCGGACTGACACAGAGGATAATGTGATAATGTGGGATAGATACATTTTCTCATGTGTTTGATAATCATACTTATGTTGTTAAGAGTTACTATTTACTTTTATTGCAAAATCAAATATTCAAAATGATCAAATGCTTAAATACTAGTGTAAATTCAATGAAGAACTAAATGTCAAATTTCAGTGCTTTAAAAATTAACTAGTTAACCGGGAAGCCAAATATACAGTGTGTACACCTAGAACTTTTGTTTCTGTGGCAAACAAAGTTATCGCTGATTTAATAGCTCATGTAGAAACTGACAAGCAAATGAGAGAAATTTGAGAAGAGAGTTCTTCCCAAAAACTTAAAAATGACTTGAGAAAGTGGGCAGTAAATCTGAAGAACAAGTTTATTTAGCTGAAGGTATTTTTGCTTTCCACACTGTAAAGCATCACAATAGTTATAAATAAATCAATGGATTATACATTCATCTTGTTAAAGAATACATTTCCTGATACTGAAGCAGCTTGAACATTTTTGAGTGCTAGAATAAAAATAGAAGCGATTGTTAATTCTGTACCTGCACCTCTTTCTGTCAAAGCTACTTTGAAGGCACTTGTAGAAATTGATATTGCTATGAAAGCAATATGAGATTTCTGTGGCGCTTCACATAAAAAAGGTGAATGAATAACTTAACTTAACGTCATTACACTGGTTTAGAAGACTCTACAGAGTCTTTATTCAACCAGTTTCTTGGAGGGGGGTTTTTACCGATGTGCAAGTCCATCTTAATAGAGCCAAACACTAGAGCTAAGCAGACCCACAGCCAGTTAGGTGTCATCTATAGCTGCTCTTAACAAACCACCTGGGAAAAGGTACAAATAACTTGGGTAGATTTTTAATTTGAATTTTTTCAGGCAGCAGCCGTTAAGTCCCTACTCTTTTCGATTTCTAACTGTCAAGGAATTTTTAACGTGCTTGACTCTGAATACGGGAGTCCAATCTGTCTACCCAGAAATCAGGGGAATTTTTACCAGAAGATCCACGTGAAAAAAAAATACTGATCTTCGCCATGATTCGAACCTGTGACCTGCGACACCCGATGCGGACACCTTACCTTGAGACCACTGAGTCTCCCTTAATAACCATGGCTGTTGTAGAAGATGAAGTGTTAAAGACTTTGTAATGCTAATTCTTCAGTTTTCTGATATATGATGATCAAAGTTAATCCTATAGCAGTTATATCAGAGCTTAAAAGCTATAATGTATTGTCAGTATCCAAGTCTGAACTCCTGAACATCTCTGAAAAACACTTCTTTTTGGCAAATGTAGCATACTTTTGTATATACCAGGACATGTCACAATGATACATCCATCCATCTGGTTCCCCTTGGGATGTAGGACTGTATCAGATGTTTTCCGTCTGTTCCTAATCTGAACTATCTTCTTGAGTGCAGCCCACAAGCTTCCAGTGGCACTTACCTTCTCTTCCACCGTTCTTCACTAAGTGTTTCATGGTCTACCCACTTGCCTTTTTCCTTGTGGGTTCCAACCCAGCACATTTCTTGTTATATTACCAAGTTTTTTTATGAGGGTGTGTGTCCTATCCATTTCTATTTGCTCTCACTAATCTCCAGGGTTTATCAATCAAGTTAATCAAAAGCTTACAGCTCCAGTTGCTCAAGCATAGGTCCAATACTGTATTTTGCTTACCAAAACCAGCTTTAATGAAAGCTTTATTCCAGTCATATGTTGAAGCATAGGTCCAACATTGCACTTTGCTTACCTTGACCAGCTGTTATGAAAGCCTGGCTCCAGTCATGTGTTGAAGTATAGGTCCAACATTGCACTTTGCTTACCTTGACCAGCTGTTATGAAAGCCGGGCTTCAGTCATGTGTTGAAGCATAGGTCCAACATTGCACTTTGCTCCCTTGACCAGCTGTTATGAAAGCCTGGCTCCAGTCATGTGTTGAAGTATAGGTCCAACATTGCACTTTGCTTACCTTGACCAGCTGTTATGAAAGCCTGGCTCCAGTCATGTGTTGAAGCATAGGTCCAACATTGCACTTTGCTGACCTTGACCATCTGTTATGAAAGCCTGGCTCCAGTCATGTGTTGAAGCATAGGTCCAACATTGCACTTTGCTTACCTTGACCAGCTGTTATGAAAGCCTGGCTTCAGTCATGTGTTGAAGCATAGGTCCAACATTGCACTTTGCTTACCTTGACCAGCTGTTATGAAAGCCTGGCTCCAGTCATGTGTTGAAGTATAGGTCTAACATTGCACTTTGCTTACTTTGACAAGCTGTTATGAAAGCCTGGCTCCAGTCATGTGTTGAAGTATAGGTCCAACATTGCACTTTGCTTACCTTGACCAGCTGTTATGAAAGCCTGGCTCCAGTCATGTGTTGAAGCATAGGTCCAACATTGCACTTTGCTTACCTTGACCAGCTGTTATGAAAGCCTGGCTCCAGTCATGTGTTGAAGCATAAGTCCAACATTGCACTTTGCTTACATTCACCAGATGTTAGGAAAGCCTGGCTTCAGTCATTTTTTGTTAGCCATAGATTCAATACTGTATTAGTCTTACCATAACCAGTGCGATTTCATAGCAATTAGTTTTATGACGGCCATCTTGATAATATGGCCATGCTACCATGTTTGTGACGTCACAGAATGGGTTGGATGTAAACATTGGTAAGTTGGAGTTCTATGGTGATACGTTGTTTGTTAGTGACAGCAACCACATCGACAAGTATTTTTCAGCGATCGAGAAACATAAATAGCGAAAAACAGAAAAGAAAATCAAGTAATATACTTTATATTTGATCTATCATTGTAAAATATGGAGTTTAATGGAGTTTAAAATAGATATATGTACAGTCATCCACATGGGCAGATCCAATTAGGAACATACAGAATGGGCAAGAACAATATTAAAATGATAGATAAGGAAAGGGACCTAGGGGTTATAATAGAGCATACAGGTCGAGTGAGTGAGCAAGTCCAGGTAGCAGTGAATAAAGCAAATGCAATGCTAGGCATGATAAAAAGAAATATTAAACATAGGAGTAAGGAGGTGATTGTCAAACCGTATAAAGCATTGGTTAGACCTAGATTGGAGTATTGTGTACAGGTGTGGAGTCCTTATCTTAGAGGAGATATGAACATGCTAGAAAGGATACAAAGAAGAGCAACAAAACAGACAGTGGGATTCCAGAATTACAGTTATGAGGAAAGACTCAGAAACACCGGCCTACCAGTGTCTAGAAAAGAGAAGAATCCGATGTGACTTAATACATGTTTATAAGATAATCAACAGAAAGAATAAATGAGACTATATGTCACTATACCAAGTTTTTCTAAGTTCAACCGGCTACAAGAACTAGAGGGCACAGCTTCAAATTATTTAAAGACAGATTAGATATTAGGAAATATTTTTTAGTCAGAGAGTGGTCCTGACGAAGACGGATGTGTCGGACAGAAAGGTGCAAATTTGCAGTCAAGCTGTAAACTAGCAACACAATGCATTCTGTTCTCTGGACTACATCCTGCTACTTGCAAAGCTCTGTTCAGGGCTTGGTAGCAGGAGATTGAGAACGAACGCAGAAGAAGAAAAAGAAGAGAGAGAGAGAGAGGTAAATGATTTAAATGTATTGCCAGAAGATATGGTGTAGGCAGGGTCAATTAATACATAAAAAAGTAGATTGGATGATCTCAGTCATTATCGGTGGAGTGTAATAAACCGATTGTAAACAGACTACGTAGAACCTTCTAAACCAGTATAATGAAAGTTAAGTTGAAAATTCACTGAAAGAAGATCATATTATTATTATTAGGCCTATAATAATTATTAACAAATATCTACTCATCAGACTCAGAATTTCTGTATGTTACTTGCAGTTCTCGAGTCACCTTTTGGGTGTTTCTTTTTGGTAATAGTTTCCTTGTTCTTCACATAGGTGTTTAGTAGTATGTTCGCCATTGTTGATATCACAGTATTAGAACAATAAATAACACTGGTACCACACACAAAACAATGGGGAATTACCAATATCTATCCATCCATCTTCTTGATCTAGTTTCATGTTAACAAGCTTTTTCAACATCTCCTTCTGTTTTTAACTTAAAGATAGTTCTTTTCATTTTCAGAAGATACCAGCTTTTCAAATATGCTATAACAAATACTAGAAACAAGCATGATATATTTGGCCCACCTCTGCCCAACATTTGTATTAGTTTGAAATATTGTGCATTCTCCAATTTCATATTTTTGCCTTGTGTAACTTTCTGAATGATTCCTTCACATTAGAGTTTTTTGCAAAATTTATATGAAATGTTTCCTTCAACATACATCAAAGCTTGAATGACACATTCATCAATCTTCCCTAAATCCACATCAGTATCTATGATTGCTGAAAATGGCTCAATAATTGCATGAGTGTTTTCTAGTGTATCATCTAAATTATCAAACAATTTCATAAAGTTGATGTAGCCATTTGTAAGCGTTAAGGTTCACTGAACACATAGCTTTATTTCAGATTCGTATAAGTGTTGCAGTGAGATATGGTAGTTGCCTCCTGACATTTGTCTATATTCACTAAATCTTTCTTCTAAATTATCTGTCTGGAATTTTCCTGTTAACACATATTTGCATTTTTCTTCAGTAAGAAGGTATGTGACAACTTCTACCATGCTGGAATGTCGAAGGGGAAAAAAGTTTCTTTTGTTAATTTATTTATGTACAGCCTGCTCTTCTTCTCCCAAACATCAAGCCATGTGCATTTATTTGTAAGAAATTCTAAGGTACTGTCTTCAACTAATGCGAATGGTTGCTTGTCTTTGTTATTTTCTCTGATTCCCAATAATGGAGTATGTACATTTATCATATTCCACCACTTTTCAATAATTTATAACAATTCTACTGTGCCCTCCCATCCAGACAGACTATCAAAGTTTAGTCCTTCTATTGATAATGCAGCTTTAGAGCTCTCATCAAACACTTTTAGAGCTAGAAGAACCTTCTGCGTCTCAAATGTTGATGTATACAAGGACTTCAGTGACAGCTTATATGCTGAGTTAACCAATTTCTCACTGTGTAGGTCAAACAATGTTCGGAAGTGAGAAAAAGATGCTTTCTGTAAATTGGTCATGTTTGAAAAATGTGGAATTTGGATACAAGAACGTCAGTTGATCATCTTTTTGATTGATCCAGTTGATCCTCACTGACTTCAGAATGTGAACTGCATCAATAATAAGAAATAAGGGTCGTTCCGGACATGCAGGATTGGGTACCTTCGTTTTAATGGAATTTGACTGAGATACATTAAAAAATATTTTCCTGTTTATAGAGCTATTGTCTGTTATGATTGGGAGTATTTTAAAACCAATGCTCTCCAAAAATATTATCAAACTGTGCAGTATTATGTGAATTTCATCAACTGATATATTTGCCACAGGAATTAATCTAACAACATTTTGATATGGTGAAAACATACTGGAGATAAGTACTGCATGCATAGATTGTGCACCTTCATCTATTTTGTTTGCTGCTCCACCAACAACTTGATTTCCCTTGTAGGATAGCTGTGGTTTTATATAAACTTCATCCAAATGCATGTTGACAAGTTTCTCATGTTCGTGGTCATATAGATTTTGTAGTCATCTAAAATGGGGAATTGTGAGAATTGCAGAGTTGTAAAGATACTTATATGCATCTGATGACTTCATGAACAACATCAGTGACCAGATCAATGTCTTTGATGTGTACCTGTGCTGGGGTTTTGCAACACACATCAATTTCAATTGTTCTATTATAAACAGCAATTTTTCTGTTCTGCAAGAGAGGAAATCTCCAGATTTACAAATAATGTAATTTTTTTTTTAAAGTACAGTCAATATAAGTTTTATATACAGCATGAGGAGGATTATTGACAAATTGATCAAGGTGATCCAACAGTGTCTCTACTTGTGAAAACTTTGTGAGGACATCTGGGTGTTTGCATTGTTTCTGCAAATCAATGATTATTCCTTTAGTGAATGCTGAATAATGAAGGGTTTGGTAAATTTTGAGTACTTTTTGGAGAGGTGGTAAGCCATCTGCACCACACCCAATTACAAAAATTAAATACAATCTTCTTTGACAATTCTCCAATCTTTCAGGTTTTTTTCATTTTCAAATGAATTTCTCTCTATGTAATCAACATGGCCTGCCATGCTCTCAGTCATTGAATTTCTCTCTATGTAATCAACATGTCTTACCATGCTCTTAGTCATTGAATTTCTCTCTATGTTATCAACAAGGCTTGCCAAGCTCTCAGTCATTGAATTTCTCTCTATGTAATCAACATGGCTTGCCATGTTCTCAGTCATTGCTTTTTCAATTAATATTTATTCTAATTTCTCAAGGTTTGTCCGCTTTGCAATGCTAGTACTAGTAGACGATAAGTACACTACCAAGATCACGTGTCACAGAATCAATTTTCATAGCTTCTGATGGATGGAAATGTTTCTCACACACAACAGTGTTATCTGTCATTTTAAAATTATCACGAGATATCACTTTTCGTCATTTTGTCCTTAGACTTTCATTTTTTGGAAAGGCAAATGATGTTACATACTCTCCTGAATAATAATTTGATGATTAACAGTTTAGTACACAATACGATCTAGGCATTTTGAGCACTTAATTAATTAAATCTATGAAACAAACGTCGAGTGGTTGGTGTAAAAACGTAATCGTATTCCGATTATATCCAATTCAGAAAAACTACACAGCGTCAACACAGAATCGTGTTAAAATGGCCCCTCTCTGTGTGTGACGTCACAGCAATGTATGTCAGCTGTAGCACAGCTTTATTATCAAGATGGTCGTGGTTTTACATAGTGAGGTTACCAGTCTCATTCACAACCTTCTTTAATCACCTCTTACTACAGGCAAGGAAGTAAACAGTGGCCTTATTATCTTTGTTCCAGGAACTGCTTGAGTTATGCCAAGGCTATAAGCCATACTAAATAGTTGACAGCCATGTCTGAACTCTTGAGCAGCACTGAAAAAAAACATCTGCTTGTGAATGCTCATTGTTTTCAACTACATGGTTATTCTTCTTCTTCTTGTCTCCTTTTCACCCCAACTGAACCATAATCACACCACTCTAGCTGGCCCCCTTACAAAAAACCTGTTTGATAGCATCTCTCTGTGCACTATCGCTAGTGATTTCTGCAGCAATTTGTTTTCCATGATGTGGTTGTCTTGCCTCATGCACAGACCTCTGAGCATACGATCTGAGCAATTGAAGTACTTTTGGCCAGACATTGGAAATGTTTGATTCAATTGCATCCAGTTAATTCTCTGATAATGATTACAAAAAATTATATAGCATATTTCCGATAATTAATGGTTAATGTAAAAATGAATTACACGTTCTCCAATCAGTTCAATTTTGATAAGTCAGAACAAGTGACCTCTTAAAGTTATTTTCCAAGTCGAAAGTTCAAGTTGAGACAAATCATTGATAGGAAATGCTTGAGAAGAGTCTCGTCCATACCTGTAAGTAGTTTAAGTGCAACTTGAGTCTGTGACACACAGGCTTAACATCTTGGGCAGCTATGCTGAACTCAAAGGATACATGCCCTGTAACAGCTGCGTACTAAGTAATACAAAATAATAGTTAAAGAAAAAGCCAGATGAATTGTTTTGAATATACTATTCACAGATGTTCTTCATCTTCTTCATTGTTTGCTATAAAATAACTGTCAATACTTGGAATCCTGGTATTCAAACAGGCATGTTAATGTCTGTTGCAAGGTAGCTTAAGGCTTTGGCTATACATAGTAGGTATTTTACAACTTTCTGTGGCTTACTAGGTCTGGGGGAAATAATTTGGGTAGATTTTTAAATATAATTTTTTAATTTTGTCCATGCAGTGGCCCTTAAGCCTACTCTTTTCTTCGATTTATAACTGCCAAGATATTTGTAATATGCTTGACACTGAACACGGGAGGCAGATCTCGCTACCCAGAGATCAGGGGAAATTTTATAAGAAGATCCACTTTAAAAAATCCTGGTCTCTACAGGGAATTCAACCCACGACCTCCAGCACTCGAGGCAGACATCTTACCTTGAGACCACTTAGCCCCCCTGTGTCTATTTCCCTCATCAGCTTGGTAGTCTGTCTCATGTTTTTCTCGTTGCCATACAATGTATCCCTAAAATAATTACTTTTATTACTCTCATAAACTCGGTGGTCTGCCTCATGCTCCTCTCATCGCCATACAATTTATCTCTCACATAACCACATCGATTTCCCTCATAAACCTGACAGCATGTCTGAGTCTTTCCTAATGACCATACAGCCTTTCTCTCAAACAGCCACATCTATTTCCCCCATAATCATGATGACTTGCCTCAGATTTGTCTCGTCTCATACAGGTTCTCTATAAAGCTTTAAGACGCTCTATCAATTTCATTGTCGTAACTTGTTTCTTAGTATGTTCGATACTCTGCTGATCACTTTGACACACACAACCACCATTTACACAGACCAAAAGTCAGCTGAGAGTAGATTAGCTTTCTGGTTGTAAAGAAAGCTCTAGAAACAAAACCACATGTTCAGTACAATAAAATATGGAAAATTTTGTTTTCCGTGGGTTTAAAATAAGTTGTAGAAAGTAAAACATGACATGTTGTTCTGCCGAGCCGAGCACTTCAGTAGATGAGACAGCTCTCTTTGCTTCAGAGCTCAACCAATGACAACACCCATCATGGCTGACTCATACAACTGATCAGAACTGGCCCAGTTTCACATTGTGGAATTAAAATCACTTTAAGCTGAAACTGAGTGATGGTTGATTCCAATCAAAACAAGTTTGTTATTAATATGCAAATCGGGGGATGGCGTGGGCTAGTGGTTAAGTGACATGGCTCACAACCCAAAGATGCTGGTTTCCATCCCCATCACAGCACCGGCAGTTACCCCGAGGAAGCAAACCCTTAGAAAATGCAGGAGGAAGCAGACCCTTACATAAAATGCATGCCGAAGTGGGATGCACTGGGCCGACAGGCGCAATATAAAAACATAGTGGAGAGTAGAAAATAAGGCGAATGCAAAAAAATAAATAAATCTGCAAATGACAAAAAAGGTTTCCTGTTTCTGTTTTCTTGTAGTGTTGTCGTTTTTGAGTAGCCAGCCTCGATCAATTGCACCTCACACACCTCGTGTTATTTTGTTGGGATCAATTGGAAGTGGAAAAGGAGTGCAGGCTGCACTCTTGGCCAATAAGTACAACCTAGTGAAAGGTAAAGCGTATACATTTATGTTGTATTTTCATGCCTGTTGATGTTAACTTTCTGTTATATTTTGATGTCTTTGAATGTTATCTTCCTGTTATATTCTGATGTCTTTGAATGTTAACTTTCTGTTATATTCTGATTTCTTTGAATGTAAACATTCTCTTATATTCTGATGTCTTTGAATGTTACCGTTCTGTTATATTCTGATGTTATCAAATGTTAACTTTTTGTTATATTTTGATGTCTTTGAATGTTATCTTTTTGTTATATTCTGATTTCTTTGAATGTTAACTTTTTGTGATGTTAACTTTTTTTTTTGATGTCTTATAATTTTCAAATCCTATGATATTCTTTGGATACTGAAAGTCTTTTATATTCTGATGTCTTTGGTTTTTAAATTCCTTTTTAATTCCAATGTTTTTGAACATTCGTATTCTGAACTTTGAGGGTTTGTGTTCTTTAATACTCTGATATTTTTGGATGTTAATTTTCTGTTATATTCTGATGTCTTGGAATGTTCAAATTCCGCTAGATTATAAGATGTTAGGGTGTTTCTGTTATTTTATAATATTAACATTTTATTATATTCTTATATATTTAGATGCAATTTTTTTGTTTTCCTTGCACTGGAAAGTGAGCATTCTATCCATATCTTCCTGAGAAGCTCAGCATTTTATGGCCAATTTGAAATGTACTTAAGGCTTGCTAGGCTAGTCTAGGCCGGTCCTAACTTCTTATCAGAGCACTTTTGCTAGCTTCTCAGAGTAGCCAAGGATAACTTTGATGGCTACTGTAGTCTGGTGATATAAAGTCACACTATGCTTCACCCCATTCTAGCAGTCCTCAACTATTTTATTTTCATCTCTTACAGTAAGGATGTACATCTTTTATTGCATCAATTTCCCTTTCTTAAAAAAAAAACTGAGAGCTTCAATCTCCCTTAGTTGTTTATTGTGATACATAAATGTAAAGGTAGTCCCATAACATATGCTGCTGTCGGGGATTTAGTGTTAGAGACTTTCTTGTACAAGACACTACCGGGGGTGAGATTGCTAGTTATCTGCCGTCCTGTCATTTCTTACCTAACAGTAAATGTAAAAGTCAGTCCCATAGCAACAATTTAAGTCGGGGATGAAGATAACTTTTCATGTACTCAGCCCCAGCCTATGTTAAGTGGGGTGGCCAGTTCTCTTCTTTGCTAGCTTTACCTAACTCATATGTCAGGTACCCATTTACAGTTAGGTTGACTGGAGGAGCGGTCGTACCAGGCATGAACTATGGCCTGGATTTTTTTTCTGTCCATCTGTGAATTCAAATTCTGGCTTGCTGTAATCCCAGCCTAGCAAGCCAGCTCATTGTTGACTAGGCTATATACTCCACCTAACAGTAAGCCAACAATTATATTTACAGCTGGATTAACCGGAGCATGTGAATAATGGGCGGTGTATCTGATACCTTTACTGTGAGTAATAAGTGTACCACAAGTGTCTACCACTGTGCTGCTAAAATGCTCAGCTTCATATGGGCAGTTGGAAATCCACTGGTGGCTTGCTATGTGACCTCAGTCCAAGCTTTTAATTGAAACACGTATCAGGGTGACACAGGATGACTTTCACGGCTACTGTATCAGCTCGGTCACACCATACTTTGCCAATTCTAGCAATCCCCTACTTTGTTGTTTCCATCCCTCGTGATGAGGACATGAATGTTATATTTATTTATTCGGATAAAAAACCTTGTTTTCCACTGTAGATATTTGGTAAAAAAAAACCTTGTTTTCTTGATGAACAAGAATTGAGGCATTCAATTACAAAGTTGACTAATCCCAGCTTACATGATGAGCAAACACAATGTTAGAACACTTTTACTCCAGTTTCTCCTTGAGATAGAATTATCACAATGCCTTGCCGGCCACCGAGATGGACAATGGATTGTTTATTCTGACAAACAGTAGGTGCAATGGTCATTAAATTCATACAATACAGTGTGCAAAAAATAGTATGTTGACCTAGAAATTCCAGACTGAATCAGCTGTGCAAATTTCACGTCCCTAGACCTCACAGTTGAAAAGTTTTTGCAAGATGGATGAACAGATACATGTATTTTCTGTTTTATAGTATACTGAAGCCTCTAACATTTCATTCCGAACCAGCAGTTAAGTCTGCTGAAGGATGAAAGAAAGAGAAGAGTTATAAATTATAAACTTTAGGCTTCTAGCCCTTATGAAACCCTTCTGATTTATACTTTTTCTGTTGTTCTCAGTTTCATCTGCTCAGCTCATCAAACAGGCCATTGTCCAAGAAACCAAATCTGGGATGGCTGCCAAACCCTATGATGACCAGGACATGATGAGTGAGTCAATCCTTCTGTCAGACTAATTTCTGCGTTGTCGTTTTGAGAAGTTTACTTGATTATAAAATTGGAAGTAAAAGAAAATGTTACTTTAATCTTTACTTTATACGTTAAAATATGGTATTTCTTTAGTTTTATTATAAATATTATAAGCCGATAATACTTTGTAGTATTTAAATAAATATGACAAAATTGTATTTCTTCAATATTTACATGCCAAGTCATCAATTATTGACTATCCATATCTGTTGAAAGTTTTTGTGGTGTAAGGCTTCTACAGATTAGAGTAGCCATCCTCATGCTCTAACCTACTTAGTCGACTCCCACAGCACGCCTGGCAGGTTACAGTGTTACTATTCTTTGCTTGTCTTTCAGGCACTGGTAACACTTGTGGCTAAATGTGATATTACTTTAATTTTCTTTTAAATATTACAAAATGATAATCCTTTTGTTTTATTTTAAATATTAAATTATATTTAAAATTTGAATTACATTTTAAAAAATTTTTATTTTTGTTTTATTTTAAATATGAAAAATATAACATTTGTTTATTTTAGATATTAAAAGATATTTCTTTTGTGTAATTTTATTATGGAACACAATAGTTTTGATTTGATTTTACAAATTATAAGCTAAAAATAACTTTAAAAATCAGAAGGTAGTATACATTTTAGCTTGTATCAATTTAAAATGTGAGTACAAAGCCAGTAAAAACCATCGCCACCTTATCTGTGAACTAGGGACAACAAATGGCATGGGGAGGTGCAATTTGCTTTCATGTATCATCTATATTCCCATTGGTATTTTCAATCCATGCCTCTGTAGTGTTTATTTAACATTGTCAACCCATCTGTTTCTTGGTATTTCTGTTGCTCTGATCCCTGCTACATGGTGTTAAATGATCCCCACTATAGGTAGGTTTGGAGCTATTCATGTCTATGTCAAAAGAATTTAATTCTTTGTCTGTTTATGTATACCATGCATGGTATTCTTCCCACTTTCTGTTAGATTTATTTGCTTCTAACCCGGTCTCTTCTTGTGACACTGACTGCCTTTCACAAATATCTCTATTCAAATATTATGACCGTTTGTTCTTGCACCTTGTCCAGAATCCTTTTCTGACACTGTTAACAGAGTTTTAGCATGAATTTACTGTTGATCTTCCTTCTTTTTGTCTCCATTAAAATGTTTGGATGTCTTAGTAATACTGTACTGTAATACTGAAATCTTGGTGTTCATTCAAACACAGTAAACTTTGTCAGGTAGTCAAATGTCATCTAAACTCATCTCTGTCTTTTGCCTTTGAGCATTATGCAATCCCTTCATCTCATTGGTGGACATCCAAGTTGATGATTATAGGCCACCATGACATCACTTTCCTTGACCACCTATTGTCAGGCAGGTATACCACATGGCTTGCCCACCTGCACTGTCTTAGTAATGGTGTTACATTTTTTTGTCACAACAAAAATCACAAATACAAGTATATTATAAGCACTTGAAAAATATATACATCAGACAACAGAAAAACAAGTAATAAAATAGCCAATTCAAACCACTGACCTACAAGTGACAGATGTGCATGCCTTAAAAGTATTAAGTGTTAAGTTGACTAAACTAGCATACAGGCAGCATAATATAGCAGAATTTGAATATTAAAAAACATCAAAATATAACAATTAACCTCAAGATGAATACTGGTTTGTCACTGCATTTGTTTATTTTATTTGCTTATATAAAGGGTACTATATCAAAAGAGTAAACTTAAGTTTTTTGACATATAGAAATTGGTGTTTTATAAATATATATATGTTTAATATATTTCTGTGTTTGACATCTTGGCTTTAAGGTTGCCTTTTTGAAACAGTTTTAACTAATCTGACATAAAGGTTTTAATCTCAAAAGATTGACATGAGGGGTGTAAAGTGATAAATATGTCTATACTTGAAAAATTCTTCCAATTATTACTTGTTGGCCAGTTCCTGACTCGATTGTGCTGAACATTCTGAAGGAGCGTCTTTGTCAACTGGATTGTGTCACTCGTGGTTGGGTCTTGTATGGCTACCCTTGCACACGGGAACAAGCTGAACAACTTGATAAAGCTGGTTTGACACCAAACAGGTCTGTATATTTTTGGAACATTTAAGTGATTTGTCTAGGACATCATTGCTATGTATGTCGTTGAAGAGAACGTCTTAATACTGTTTTAGAAGACTCCGCAGAGTCTCCATACAACCAGTTTCTAGGAAGGTGGTTTAACTGATGTGTGAGTCCATCTTAATAGACTCAAACACTAGAGCTAAGTAGACACGCAGCCAGTTAGGCACCATCTATATGCTGCTCTTAACAAACCAGCTGGGGAAAGGTACAAATAAATTTTGGGTAGATTTTTAGCTAAAATTTTGAGTTTTGTCCGGACAGCGGTTGTTAAGCCTACTCTTTTCGATTTCTAACTGCCAAGGGATTTTTAATGTGCTCGCACTGAACATGGGTGTTCAGTTTCGCTACCCAGAAATCAGAAGAATTTTTACTGGAAGATCCATGTGAAAAAATCCTGGTCTCCACCACGATTTGAACCCGCGACCTCCGGTACTCGAGGCGGAGAACTTACCTCGAGGCCACTGAGTCCCCCTCTAGACCATTATGTCCACTCTGAGAAGAATGAAATAAGCCATATAACAGCCAATTGCTTCAACATGTTGGACAAGGAATCAAAGAAAGAAAAAGGGAAAGAGTTCATAACTGAAGTTGGTAATGATTAAATCATCCCTAAGTTCTGACACATGCTTTCAAGGATACAATGGAAGTTCACAAGCAAGTCTAACCTCACTATGCAAAACTCAACAAGGGAAATCGTGAAAACAGAGGAGCAGAAATGGCACAGGTTTTTAAGGTGATATGTTTGTCAGACATACAAAGGCAATAAAGATGCCCAACAGGATATTCTGGAATTTATTCTTGGCATGACCATCAAACGATGGTTTTTAAATAGATATAGATCTTGGAACCGAGGTCAATGTGACACATGTTGCATGTAAAAGGTCTTGATGGAGTACATTATTGCCACATGAAGCAGCTGGAGGGCCTGAGAACTGACTTCACAGCTACCTCCAACCATTTCCTAAACCTGGCAAGGACTCACTGCTTCTAAGTTGCTACGGAGTCATTACCTTACAGAATATGTCTAGCAAATAGTGGCCAGAAATGGCAAGTCTCATCTAGAGAATGAGCACATCCTAGCTGGCAATCTTGGTAGTTACAGACTAATGAAGGAGATTTTGGGTTAAAACTTAACTTAACATCTTTATACTGGTTTAGAAGACTCTAATGCAGTAATGCAGTAATGCATTATGCTTATGACATGGGGGTTTCCAGTTCAATCAAGAAACAATCAGTGGCTCTTGATCTGCAGGATACATTTAACTCACGTAAAATATGAAACTTTGATGTACTGTTTGAGGGGATGTGGAATAAACACATAGCTGATGGCCTGAATGAGATCTGCCCTGATAGAAAGAGCAATTGCACTCTGCTTAGGATAATGAATTTACAGTCCTATGGGCATATGTCTGGGGCTACCCCTGGGTTCCCCACTATCACCTGAATTATTTTAATGTATCAGCATGGAGCAGAAGTGTGACCAATGAGCAATGGTATCAGTATCTATACTTTTTGCCATTTGCTGAGAGGCACTGAGCATATATGGGTCTGCCAGGTGTGCAATGACATCGTTAATCAATAGAACAGAGCACAGAACAGAATATGGATAGGAAGATTAACGGTTTTTTAAATAGCTCCTCTTCTACCATGGAACTGGTTGTATACAGACTCTGCAGAGTCTTCTAAACCAGTATAAAGACGTTAAGTTAAGATAAGTTATGTGGTGTAGTGGTGTTCTTTTATTTATCTTGTGACTTTTATTTACATGATGGAGTAGCCAGTTCTATGCTCAAACCTCCTTAGTCACGTTTTATAATATGCCTGACAGGTTACAATGGTACTATTCTTTGTTCCCCATTCAGAGAACATAGAAGCAATGTCTCAAATTGCAAATGAAAGAGCACACCAATCAGCTGTCACCATTACTAAGATATCTAAACATTACAAAGGATACAAAAGGACATTTGCCAGCAACCAATAGGGAAGGAAAGTGGAGATGAATAGAACAGACCCTTAGAAAGAAACTTTATAGTATAACCAGACATGAGTTAGTTTTTTTATCTGCTGGGGATGAGAGAAATATTGCGGTTAAAGAACACAAGGTGAAGAACAACACAAGAACAGGCTAGCATAGCTAAATAAAATATAATAATGTTTGCTCAGGCATCCAAGTCCTCATTGCATCCATGACCCACAGCTGTGGCGTGGTTCCAGGCCTTGTTCAGGGTGGAGGAGGAGGTTGCTACTTGCTGGAGCCATACTGTTCGGGGATGGCCTCTTCTGCGCCTCCAGCCGGTTGGGGAAGTCTTTTGACCTTGAGGAGTGACTTGTGTAGTATCTTGTGGGCAGAGGTTTCCTGGTCCAGCCGTACAACATGGTCAAACAAAGAAACTCGACGATGGTCAGGTGTTTCCTAGATTGGGTGGAGGCTTGTTTTAGCAGAGACCTCCATGTTGCGAATGTAGTCATGTCATCAGATGCCCAGGATACGCTGCTGGTTGCACATGTGAAAGACCTCCAGTCTCGACATGTCATGTTTCATCAACGTCCAGGGTTTGGACCTGTAAAGCAAGACTGGTACCACACAGGACTGGTAGATGCTGATTTTTGTCCCAAGGGAGATCTTGCCATTACTCCACACACGTCGGAGGTAGTGCTTAGCGGATGCAGCTAGTCCGATCCGCCTTGATATATTGGAACCGCTGTGCCCATCGGATGATATCATGCTACTGAGACAGATGAATTCGTTGGTGCCCTCCGCAGTATGGCCTGACCAATTATTATATTAACTAACAATACCCGTGAAGAATAACTACACATCATTCATTGGTTCTTTCCGTCTTGTCAGACGATAGTAATTGTGCTTTGAAAAATAAGGGATGTAACTACAGTCATGACCATAACGAATGTGACTCGTAAGACCAATTCAAGCAGAGATAGGTCTTCGACAATGCGTACTCTACAACAACATAAACATTGTCGTAAACAATTCATTCTTCTCTATGTGCTGTGTAATTAAAGAGAAAGACACAAAATTATCAGTATAATTATTCAAACCGAAGCAGCCTTGTTTTCAAGACGTTTAAGGTGGTACTCAATTTGGTCATAATAATGTTTGATTTTGTCTTGAGATACAATAAATCACTTATGTTGAAGATGCAACAAAAATTGTATATTTTAATTTCATTGCTCCAAAGGAAAAGGCTCTGTTTACATTTTGATGTTCCAAGAATGCTGAGTGACTCAGGGCTTCTCAGAATCTGTTTGGCGCAAGTTCCACACATTGCATCATTAAGTTATTTCTGGAAGGACCATGGAATTAATAGTGTGTGCTCCTGACATGGTGTCTTTCATATCTTGAAGTATTGGCTTAATGGAGTTGAAGGAATACTAAAGATTTTGATAATGGATAAGATGCAGAACAAAGAAATTTGACATAAAACTTTGTTTTGGGACAGCATAGAAGAAGTGATATCATGCAAACATCATTGGATTGGATATGTAGTATGCATTCTTGACAACAGATGGACACGCAGAACAATGTTTTGGTGGCCCTTTGCCTATACATGTTCACGGGGCTGCCCACCTATGGGATGGAAGGATGGACTGACCAAAGACCTAGGTAGGCATTGGTACTTCTCTTCTTTTGTCCCACTGCCCCTGCCATACAGCGTCACAGAGAGGCGGGATGCATAGAATTGTTCTGCCAAGTGGGAAGCTTGTACTGTCGTTCCAGAGACACCCTCAATCCACCGACGTCGTGGTCAACCCCTTGCTCGGGGACCTTAGACCTGCATATGATATGATCATCTTGATGTGCAGGGAAAATCAGGTACATCACTGCAAAAGATTGAGATGAATGCAGAATATTGCTGACTTCCTTGCACACAGGGTAATTACCAGATGGATGTCAGGGATTGTGAAGAACGCTGGGTTTGCTAATTATTATAGGTTCAATAGACTGCAAGTGACATGTCAAATGTCACATTTAGACAATGCGCTACTAAGTGGCATCAGTACTACCCAATATCATATTCTAATCACTTGATAAGTGCCAAACTCATTGTTTTGTCATTTAATCTTACCTGGGAGTTTCTGGGTAGGGCTGTGTGTGTGACAGAGATGATAATAGGCTCACTGCCACACTGAGAGCATGTCTATCACAGACAACTAACAGTTTAGTCTATCCCCTCTAGGGTAGAAGACTCTCCAACTTAACTATTTGCAAACCCTGCCATTCACTCAAACCAAAAGTCTGCATAGTGTGAGATAGCCTTTTGGATTTGTAGACAGGTCAAGAAAGAATACACTGAATATAATACAGGGATAAAAGAGTGACAGAAAATCCATTTTCCAGAGGATCTGTAAAAGTAATTATGTTTCTCTTTACTTAGGATTTTTTTCCTCGATGTCCCCAATGATTCGGTTATCGAGAGACTCACTCTAAGGGCTATGGATCCAATCACTGGCGAGAGATACCACATGCTGTACAACCCTCCTCGCAGTCAACAGGTGAGAAAGATATGATTTCTGGTGTATTGTTTAGTTATAATAAACCTTCTTCCTGACACTTATATGCTGATTTCAACCTTAGAGAGAGTGAGTAAGAGAGAGAGAGTGAAGGGGTGATAGAGAGAGCATGTAAAAAATACAGAGTGAGTGATGGAGAGAGATAAGTAGAGAGTGAGAGAGTAATAGAGTGATTACAAGTGTATGTTTGAGAGAGTGTGACAGAAAATGTGTGATAGAGGGTGATTGATAAAGCTATAGAAATCTCCCTCTCTCTCTTTCACCTTCCATCACCAAGGCGTGCATAGACCATCAACCAACAGCAGCTCTGTCTTGTGCAATCTTTTCCACTTCCTTCAAGCTTTTCCTTGTTTTCTTTACTTCCGACTCCAGATTTCATCTCCATGTATTCCTTGGTCTGCCTCTATGCCCCTCTTTCCCTGGGGGTTCCAAGACAGGGATTTCCTGGTGATACTGGCCTGGGGCTTTCTTAATGCATAACCCATCCATCTCACTTTCATCCTAAGATTTCCTGTTCAAATTTACCATCTTCAGATCTCTCCCACAGTCTGTCGGTTGTAACTTTGTCAAACTATTGTATACCAAGAATCTTTCTCAGGCATCTGGTTATTTTCATAATCCAGTTCACTGCCAGGATGAACAGGAAAGATCACAGTAGGCAACCCTGCCGTACCACTGATTTAATTTTGAAGGGCTCTTTGAGTTGTCCATGTATATCTCTACATTGCATACTTTCCAATGTCTGTCTAATTATGTTTGTGAGCTTTTGAGGAATTCCATGGAGCCTCAGTAGTTTCCAGAGTATATCTCTGTCCAAACTGCCAAAGCCTTTTCATAATCAATGAAATTGATGTACAAACTTGAATTTCCTTCCAATGATTTCTCCACAATTATCCGCAATGGGGGCTATCTGGTCAATGCATGATCTATTCTATCTGAAGCCCGCCTGCTCATCCCTTATCTTGTTATCCACTGCCTTTTTCAACCTTTCCAGTATTACTCTATTTAACACCTTTCTAGTATTACTCTATTTAACACCTTTCCCAGCACTGATAATGGCATTATTTCTCTATGGTTTTTACAGTCTTGTAAATCTCCTTTCTTAGGCAATTTCACCAGGTAGCCCTCTATCCAATCGTTTGGTTAGCTTTCTTGCTCATAGATGGAGCCTATCAAGTTATGGAGCATATTAGTAGATGTTTCCACATCTGCTTTTATGGCTTTCAGTGGTATCCCATCAAGTCCTTCTGCTTTTTTATTCCTTAGAAACTATATTGCCTTTCTCATCTCTTCTTTACTTGGAGTATTATAGTTGATCGGCACGTCCTCCTGGTAGGATATCTGGTGGGTTGTCTGGTGCTGGTCTGTTCAAAAGCTTTTCTAAGTATTCTACCCATCTTTTCTTCTGTTCTTCAAGGTTAGGTATCTTTTCCCCAAGTTTATTTTTGATTGGTCTACCTTGTTGTTGATACTTTCCCAATAGTTTCTTGGTAGCCTTATATAGACCTTTCATATTTTCCTTTCCTGCAGCCTCCTCTGTTTCCTCAGCCACACCATCTCTTTTGTCTGCCTTGATGCTCTTTTTAACCTTCTTGCTGCTCTCTACATGATCTTTCAGTGCTGTGCATTTTGCAGCTCTTGTTTTACTATTTAATAAGGCCATTTTCTTATTTTGCCTTTTCTCAATCTTAGTTATTGTTTCTGCTGTTTTCCATTCTTTATTAAGTTGCTGTTTCTTCATTCCTAGCACTTCATTTGCATGCAGTTTTCCATGTATTTTGTACTTATTTCCATTTATCCTCAATCCTGGTCCCTTCATCTAGCTGCTCCAGTGCTTGATATTTATTCCTGAGTGTTATACGGAACTCGTTTTTTTCATCATCTTCTTTCAAATATTGCACACAGTACGATGGCCTGCTGACTTGCATCATTCTATTTATCCTTAATTTCAGCTGTACCTTTGCAATCACTAAAATGTGGTCTGAGGCCACATCTGCCCCCCTGTAGACTTTCACATCTTCTTCTTCTTCTTCGTACGCTGTCAACTTTAATTTGTTCGAAGAAAGCAGCTGTCATCCTGAGGCTGTCGACACTACCATAGAGCTTGTCTAGTGTTGCCACTGGTGATGGCCACATGTGCTTTCTCTGGTCCTCGTATGTCGGGCAATTTTGCAGCAGATGTTCAGCGGTCATTTTTCCTGTGCGACAGGTGCAATCGTCAGTGCCACCTATCTTCAATTTATTGAATAGATGGTACCTCAGTCTGTTGGGGCCTGTGCGGAGTCTGAAGACCACGACCTGCTCTCTTCTGTTCAGCTGGTAGTAGGCATCATTTTATGTTCTGTTTCCCATTTGGCCATGTATCTGGCCCTATTAAACCTTTTGGACTCTTCGTATGTCACACTAGAATCTGGTTGTGGTAGTCTTGCACCTTCTTTTGCCAGTCTGTCTGCCTTTTCGTTGCCTTGGATGTTACAGTGGGATGGAACCCACTGTACCACTACTCTTTTTGGTGCGGACTACTGGCATAGTTAACAGAGTACTGCTCTTAAGTCATTAAGTTCAGTATTTTTCAGGCTTTTTAGTGCTGTAACATCGGCCAGGGCATCTGTAAACAGGACTATATGGCTTTAATTTCTTTTGCCTATGAGCATTGCTTCTACTGTCCATTTTTTTTAGGACTCCTAGTCCCTCCCTCTCCATGATCTCCTCATATCCCACATTGTCATTTCCTGTTTTTGCGTTGAAGTCTCCAATTAGTCTCCTCCACTAGTTGCTGCAATCTGCTGTAGACTACCTCTTTAACGTTTTTTTTCTTTTCATTTGTTTGGGTGTATCCCTGAATTATATTTAGTTTAACCTTCTTGTTCTTTGTTCTAAATGTGGCCACTCTATGAGCGCACTTTGGGCCTCTGCTGAAAGCATAAGGGCCACTCCCTCTGTGTGTCGTTCGTTTTTATCTTCTTCATGTCCTGAATATATCACAGTCTCCCATGTTGCCAATAGTATCTTTTCTGACTGAGTCCATCTAGTCCCAATCAGTCCAAGGATACTAATGCCATATTTGGTGCCTCTCTTTTGCAATCTAATCTGCCCTGTCTTCACCTCCTCCCACATGGTTCTAACATTCTAGGTGCAGAGTCTGAAAGAATTCCTTGTCGAAAGAAAGGTAGTCAGCAGTCCAGCTTCCTTTCAGGTTTGTCTGAGCCACATACAGGCCCTGCTAAGGGGACCTTTCCCTTCAAGGATGGATTTTGGTTTGATTTGGTTGTCATTTTTGTAGCAATTGTTTTTTGACAAGGAGGGGTAGCTGGCCTGCGCTCAATCTTCCTCTTTTTACATCCGGGCTTAGGACCGGCCATGGCAGCGTTGAGAGCGTAATAGGAATAAAATAGAGAATGACAGCATGATATGGGGGTAGAGAGGGATAGAGATGATAAATAGAGCGACACAGAGAGCATGAGATAGTGAGGGAGAGAGTGATAGAGACAGAGTAGTACACAAAGAAAGTGATAAAGAGAGAGAGTGAAAGAGACAGAGTAGTACACAAAGAAAGTGATAAAGAGAGAGAGTGATAAGAGACAGAGAGTGTAAGAGAGTGATAAGGGAGAGAGAGTGTAAGAGAGTGATTTGATTATGTCATGGCATATTAGGAAGACTCTCCGTACGTTCACGCCATATGCCTGGAAACAGAAGTTAGTTGCCCATCGCAAGCAATGATGGCAACACCATCAGATGATTTTGTCTTGATGATGTAACTTGCGCTGTATGAGGATTATAGTGGGGAAGAAACTGTGCTGGTCATCAACCTTAAGCTCTTGTCCTGAGCTACCTTGGACCAGTGGCAAAAATACCAGTCAAGACAACTAGAGGTAACTGAGTATGTAGGCAATCTGCTGTTACCTCTCTTGATACCAGGGGTCACTTGAAACTTGCGGAATTAGATCGCCCACCATTTCCATTAATTACTTTGAGAAGAGAGTGCCTCACCTCTCAACTACAGCAGTGTAACACCAGCCTAACCAACGAGGTGGGGATTGACACTGTGATCTCTGTGGTTGTGAGTAAGCTGAGAAGCCTTGCATTGTGATACAGTGAGGAGTTCCCAAGTCTACTTGTTTCAGCCCCCCCCGGCTACTCTTGAAACCCAAAAATATACACTTAACTCTTTAGAGGCTGCAATCAGAGCTAATGGCACAATTGTCATGTAGAGCAAAGTGTTGAAGAATTCAGTCCACACGTTTGTATAGGCACTTTTACTTCTTCGCCTTTCTTATTAAAATAATCTCATTTTTGTCCTATTCTTTCACTCTCTCATCTAGCAACTACTGGATATAGGCCTAGTTTAATCCATATGTTTTTATACTCTGGAGCATTTAGCCTAGTTGACAGTGAGATGGCTTACTAGACGGATTACAGTGTGCTAAGAGTTTGAGTTCACGAATGGACAGAAAAAAGTCAGAACCATGGTTCGTGCCTGGTACAACCGCTCTACCAGTTGACCCAGCTGTAAATGAGTATCTGATGTATGACTTGGGGAAGGTAAAAACAGCAAGGAAGGGAACTGGCCACCTCACCTTACATAGGTTTAGTACGTGATGAGTTATCTTCATCTCCAAAGGCATTTATTGCCATGGGACTGTCCTTTACTTTACCTTTTATCATGCACTGATTGTAAACCTTTCACCTTTGATCATAATCACAGGTCAAGGACAGGCTATTGAAACATTCAAGACTTCAGTATTTCTGGATTCAATAAACTTTCACCTCTGATCATGTATTATATGCACATGTCAAGGACAGGTTATCGAAAGATTTGAATGCCTTTATTAGTTCATGACTTTTACCTTGATCTTGTAACGTACAAATAGGTCAAGGACAGGATATGGAAAGATTTGAATGCCTTTATTAGTTCATGACTTTTACCTTGATCTTGTAACGTACAAATAGGTCAAGGACAGGATATGGAAATATTGCAAAGCCTTTTCTTCTTCATTGCTTCCATGAACTATCACCTTGATCTTGTAATATATTTGCAGGTCAAGGACAGGTTATGGAAACATTCCAGAGACTCAGAAGACATCGTTCGTAAGCATCTGTCACATTACATGGCTTATGTTGAAGAGCTGTCAGACTTCTACACTGAAAGGCAGCACATCAATGCAGACCAGGACCCCCATACAGTTTTTGAGTGTCTTGAGAGTCTGATCTGTAAACCTTTACCTAAAGCTTTCAATTGATGACACTTTAGCAGTGGACATCTTGGCTGCCATTTTGTGCCAGTTTATGAAAATGTTAACATTTCATTTTTGGATGCTATGTAACCTTATTTTATTTCAGAAATGTATAAATTAAAACACATGTCATCTTCTCTTACAGAAAAAATCCAATTAATTTTTTTTTAACATTTTGAAAACTGGATTGGTCACAGTTATGGAGTATTATTCCTCTTTATTTTAATTTTGTTTCTGCATTCAGATGTAAGTTTCAATACATATAGAAAGCGTTGTTCCAGCAAATATAATATTTTCTTCATGTTATACTTTTATTGGGTTGAGATAGCTTTGCACCTTCCTTTGTTAGTTTGCCGACTTGTTCATTGCCATGAGTGTTGCAATAAAATGACAGCTGTTGTGTCACCACTCTTTTGAATTCCACATTTCATAACTTTTTTTATTTTACTTGTGCCCTCCTCCTTTAAGAGGAGAGTGTAGCCTAGTCGATAGTGAACTGACTTGCCAAGACTGGGATTACACAGTGCCAGGGTTCAAAATCACAGATGGACAGAAATAAATCAGGGTGTGGTTCATTTCTGGTATGACTACTCCTCCAGTTGACTCAGCTGTAAATGGATACCTGACATTTGAGTTGGGGAAGGTATACACACCAAGGAAGGGAACTGGCCACCCCACCTCACATAGGCTGCGAAGAGTTATATTCATCCCCGATGCCAATTGTTGCCATAAGACAAACCTTTACCCTTTTACCTTTAAGTTAAAATAACTATTGACATAATTTCTGTTAGTTGCTTGTCTAAAAAAAAATATTGAGTGGAATTTATAATTTAATTTATTTCTTGTTTGCCCTGTTTCCTAAGGTAGAATGTACTGTTTTTGAGTCTACTAAACTAGTGCATCTGACTTCAGCACAAATTAAAAAATTGAGCATTTACTTCTCCCTAGGGACACAACCTTGCTGTATTATGAAGCCAAACGCATGCAATGTGAGTTGTGAGCCATGCCATATTGTCGCAGTGCATAATTCAGCACACATTTCAAAATTGGCATTTACTTCCTCTAGGGATGCGACATTGCTGTTTCATGAATCTGAAGACAATCAAGTTTGGGTTGTTTGAGTCGTGCCTGACATCACATCTAAATGATTTCCCTCAAAATAAGTATTTGAGTAGCAGATTGGTAGTGCTTCTCTCAACAAAGGTACCTGGCTAATGAATCTCATCTAAGTTTGATCATTTACTGTTCAATATTAATGAAAAAGCAGGTCAACACTATTTGACAAGTAACTAAGAGAATTACACCCACACTGTAGACCTTCACCAACTTATGTCTGTGTCTCATACTGTTTGTCGGGGATGGTGTGGGCTAGTGGATAAGTGACACGGATCACAATCCGAAGGTGCTGGGTTCGATCCCCATCACAGCACCGGCCATTACCCCGGGGAAGCAAACCCTTAGAAAATGCAGGAGGAAGCAGACCCTTACATAAAATGCATGCTGAAGTCGGATGCATTTGGCCGACAGGCGCAAAATAAAAACCACAGTGCAACGCACATCGCCTTGGGGAATAGAGAAATAAGGCAAACGCCCCAAAAAAAAAAAAAAAAATCATACTGTTTGTCAAAACACCAGATAAACACAGAACTGCCCCAAAAATTGGGCTTATGTTCATGATGCACGATGAGGGCATCTTTTTGCCGTACCTCTATTTTTCCTCTTAACAAAGCATATGCCCAACATTTCAGTAAACCCCTTAAGGAAGCTTACACAAAAACTCTCTGTGTGGTCTCTGCAGAAGTGTTTTCTGTAACAATCTGTTTTATATATTAAGGTTGCTAGCCCCAATCATACCTTTCATTAGCCAGTATTTTTAGCATGCTTGGTAACATTTTGAAGGGTTCTATTCTATGCTCCTCGGGATTGACACAGGTGATGCTGTATTTGTTGCATATAATTAAATTTTTTAATTTTCTGATGCAATAAAATAGTTGATTTTGAAAATTGCTTGTCATGTTTCTAACACTGTAGTCTTGTATTTAGCCTGAAGTGGGTCAGCTTGACGAACCGTTTGCATACTGAGGCTAAATCTCAATCAATAAATATATTTATAACAGAAAAGGTGTTTGATTTAGTTGCTTTTTTAAGTTTTGGTGACTAATTCAATGGTAAGCCTTTCATTCTTCTTTATTTCTTGGATTCAAGAGTTGTCAACTTGAGTCGATAGCTCAAACTCACGTCGCACTTAAATTGCAAACTGGTATCAACTTGAGACTTGGCTCGAGTATTTTCCTCCAACAGCGGAACTTGACTTGTTATTTGATCAATAATTTGACAAGGTAGCTTGTGGAAATCAAAGGTGCACCCATCAGCACATATGTTGCACATTTATACTTGAACGATTGACTTGATTCCAGGAAATTGGCAACATAGATGTATTCAATTATTAGTCATCCAGGGCTTACTGAATGTGATTATATAGGATCATTAAATGCTTCTGGTAAGTTGAGACTTGGAGGAACTTGAATTAAGAAAAGAGTTGTTTGATTTAACATAACATAATAATTGAAGACTTTAGCTCAACTTGACTTGGGGGGACTCAGTGGTCTCGAGGTAAGGTTGTCTCAGGTGCCGGAGGTCGTCGTGATATCGAATCACGGTGGAGACCGGGATTGTGTTCCCATGGATCTTCTGGTGAAAAATTCCTCTGATCACTGCATAGTGAGATTAGACTCCCATGTTTAGTGTCGAGCACGGTAAAAATTCCTTGGCAGTTGGAAATAAAAAAGAGTAGTCTTAACGGCCATTGCCCGGACAAAATGCAAGTTAAATATCGACTCAAGTTATTTAAGTTATTTGTACCTTTCCCCAGGTGGTTTGTTAAGAGCAGCTATAGATAGTTCCTAATTGGCTGTGGATCTACTTAGCTCTGGTGTTTGAGTCTATTAAAATGGACTCTCAGATCTAAGAAACTGAATGTACACAGACTCGGTAGAGTCTTCTAAACCAGTATAATGACGTTAAGTTAAGTTTGACTTTATTCTTGTTAAAACTGACTTGACTTAGTCTTGAAAACAACACTTTTAACTGCAGAGAATTGCTAAATTTTTGGGTAAATCTTTAACTGGGGTTAGTAAATCTGAGATTAGTAGAGCCCACCCCTTCTACATAATGTTCATATTTCATTTCTTCCTCTCTGAGGTGGTTATTTGAGACACCTTTAATATGGACAGTAATTACATCTGATTCCCAATCCTTGCTCATAAAATACTGAAGGACTGGCTACAGCTTGAGTTGTAGTTGAAATAGATCTGTATGCAAATTGTCCTTAATTTCTCAAAGGGACTGAAATCATTGTGATTTCAAATTGGATTTCAGTTTCTTCTTTGGCGTTTGTTGTGAAGAGGATGTTTGTTATATTGTGTCGTAGTTTACAACGAGACTGTGCTATCTGCGTCTTCTGACCTGGCACAGCTGATTTCAATGCCACATTTTTAGGACTGGGTTTGCCTTCCCACATTTATCCATAAATCTCTTAGCCAGGCGCTGCATGGTTTCTGTTTTCAGGGCCACCACTTGGAGGCAAAATAGAGTTTTGGTCAGTTATGGGTCACTGACCATGATGCAAACAGCTAGCTATGAACCTGCTGTAGCTCATTTATTGTTCCATCTTTGACCTCTGAATTTATGCTTGAGAAATAGAAAAATGTGTCCTGTAGCTATGTCAAGTAAGTAGAGTAGCTGTAGCCAGATCAGGTGAGTAGAGTCACTGTAGCCAGGTTAGGTGAGTAGGGTGACTGTAGCCAGATCAGGTGAGTAGGGTGACTGTAGCTAGGTTAGGTGAGAAGTGTAACTGTAGCCAGATCAGGTGAGAAGGGTGACTGTAGCCATTAGCCATGTCAAGTGAGTAGTGCAGGTGAGGAAGTACTCTTGTCTTTGTCAAGTATTCTCAAACAAATAATGATGTGTGAGTTGGGGCATTGTTATGGTTGAGGAAGTACTCTTGTCTTTGTCAAGTATTCCCAAACAAATAATGATGTGTGAGTTGGGGTATTGTTATGGTTGAGGAAGTACTCTTGTCTTTGTCAAGTATTCCCAAACAAATAATGATGTGTGAGTTGGGGTATTGTTATGGTTGAGGAAGCACTCTTGTCTTTGTCAAATATTCCCAAACAAATAATGATGTGTGAGTTGGGGTATTGTTATGGTTGAGGAAGTACTCTTGTCTTTGTCAAGTATTCCCAAACAAATAATGATGTGTGAGTTGGGGTATTGTTATGGTTGAGGAAGTACTCTTGTCTTTGTCAAGTATTCCCAAACAAATAATGATGTGTGAGTTGGGGTATTGTTATGGTTGAGGAACCAGGAGTTGTTTCTCGCAACTCTGGCTTTTTTGCTGAACGTATATTTGGGGAAGATTTTTCAGTACTTATAGATAGTACCAACTGGTTATTTGCTTGTCTGTCCATTAAGAACTCATCTTGTACATTACCTTCGATGTAAAAAAAAAAGACAACAAAAATATTTACATTTGACCTTACCTGCTTCACATTTTTCGGTCTTGAATTCTTCCCAACCATCGGCGAAAACTGCATTATCGTCTCGATGTCGATTCTGTTAACCCATGCTTCATCGATGGTTATTATTTTCATTCTCCTTAGCGGGATCCAGAAGTTTATAACAGATGGTAACACAATTGTTTTTATGATCCTGTGTGAGGAGTCGTGGAACAAACTTTGCAGATACCTGATGCATTTGTAATTTCTTTATTAGAAAATCTTTGAGATATTGTATTCTATTTTTCAAACTGTCACATAACAGCGCACCATTTGTCGAGCCTGAACAAGCTCCTCTATTCCTCAGTCCTTTAGATTCTCCTCATGTACCTCAGACAGAAGAAGAATCATAGCTATTTAAGTTTTGTTAGATCTTTATTATTGTTATTATATATTATCTGTGTAATTGATTTGTCAGTTTTAGGTTCCTTTTTTATTCGGTTTTTCTAAATAACGACAGCTTCATTTGTATACAGGGGGCCCACAAGTTCATGCTTATAAACTCTGGGTTAGAAATATTCAGCTATATTTAGTTTAGTTTAGTTTTGATATATTGTAATACTGATCAGACATGTTTGTCAGGGTCAGACAAAATATACTGCTCAGATATATTAGTCAGAGTCAGACAAAATATACTGATCAGACATATTTGTCAGGGTCAGACAAAATATACTGGCCAGACATATTAGTCAGGGTCAGACAAAATATACTGGTCAGACATGTTAATCGGGGTCAGACAATATATACTGGCCAAGACCTCCACCTCGGTTTCCTTTCCTTTCCTGGAAATGGGCTCTTTTCATGGCAGCCTAGCTAATGAGGTGAGGGATCGATATCATCCCCGTAGTAGTGAGTGCAAATTAGGTCAATCATAGCACAACTGCCTGGAGGACCCGGTCTACCATCATCAGCACGCTTGAGATGTGAGGAAAGCTACTGCAACTAGCCACATAACGTCCTTATCAGGGTGCACAAAAGAATAAACTAACTCATTGTGGACAACGATATGTTGTAATGACTAGATTTGTAATAGATGAATTATCTTGTATTTTATTATTCAAATACATTACATTTTTTTTCCTATGTTCTTGTTGTGTGTAAAAGAATAAAAATAAAGAGCAAAAATAATTATAAGTGTGTAGCTACAGGAGGCCAAAATTATGTGATGTCCTGCAGAATGTTGTCGAACGGGTCTAACTGACGGAATTTATTCCGATGTCCCCACAGAAACTCACACATGTAGGAATCTATCATGTGTCTGTGTGTTCCGTTTTGGTTAGGGTTAGGGTTAGGGTTAGGTGCCCTCTAACCATGTGCCAGAACGAACAGGAATGTCCTGCTGACATGTGCGACATCTCTAACAATCTTGGCGAACTGTGAGAGACAAAGTCATAACATGATTTTTAGCACACAGTCGGACGGTGTGTATAATTCGTCTTTCCTGCAAAAACTGCACACAATTTATTTTCTTGCGTGTCAAGTGTGACAACTGCAATAAATCCATCTTCCACGTACGGTGTTAGATCTGAGAATGACATAGACATAGGTTTACCGCGCGAATTGAAGACGCGCGAATTGAAAAGTATGGTGCTTCGTGTGGCTACATTCTACTAAATTTGACCTATTATAATCCGTGGGTGAATTAACGCACAAGTACCAACAATTCTATTATTGTGCTAGATGTAGACTGTATGTATCCTCAGTTGTTTTATTAACTTTAATAATACTCAAAGGCATCGCTTGGTTTCAAGAAAAATGAGGGATGGCAACACAAATACATTTTAAAATTCCATTTTGGGGTTTATACATATTTTGAATTTTATATACATCTACACACGTACGCTAACATACACACACTAACATACACCACACACAACCACCCATATACACCCCTTCACTACTTAGAAACACGTTTAATAAAATACCCCAGACATTTGAGTACAAATCTTACATTTAAAATTATTTACATTCCAGTCCAGAATGGTAGACAGCTGACTTCTCACTGCATGCATCCCGGGTTAGGACTGGCTGACCCATTTGCACAACGTACCTGCTGAGCACTCGCTTTGCAGGTCTTAAGTACGAGGTTGAACTCACGTTACCGGCACGTTGCAGTTAACCCAGCTGTAAATAGTAACAGGCTTGCTGTTAAGGTTGGAAATATCGGTCAAAAAGTAAACTGGCAACTGTATATCATAAACAAGCTGTGGCCTCGTACAATGAAAGGCCTAATTCTTCATCCTCAACTGCTGTGTCTGCTTTGGACTAATTAACAGAAATAAATGCGAATCGAGCTTGTCAAGAGAAAAGAATCAGCCTTCACCAACATGTCCATGCTATGGACCAAAAAAAGGACAAAAGAAAGGCAGACGTAATACAAGTTGACGGCATAGGCTAGTGGTTAAGCGGCCCAGCTCACAATCGGGAGGTGCTGGGTTTTATCCCCATAACAGCACCAGCCATTACCCCAGAGAAGAAAAACTCGTTGAAAATGCAAGAGGTAGCAATTAATAATAAAATAGTAATAGTAATAAAAGTTACCTATCTGGCTTGCCTTTGAAACATTTCCATATTTGAGACATGATTATTTTATGTAAATTCATCGCATTCACCCACTGAAAGTTTGCCGCTGTAGTTTTCCTTGTTCTGCTTGTTACAGATCCATGCACATATCATGGATTTTGCATTGGTAGATCTCAATTCATTTTATTACCATACATTGTTAACGCAATGGAAGCCCCTCTTGATGTGTGAATGCTTAAATGGATATCTCTATAAATGGCTGCTAACATAATGTGTCTCTATTGCTACCCGGAGAAGTGAATGATTCCACATATTTTAGTATTGTGTCTCCCAACTCAATGTTGTTTCCGTTGGACGCTTTTATTCTCACAATCTGTGTGCATTATTGTCTTTGAGCATCCTCAGTCCAAATTGCAGCAAACCATTCATCAAATATGTGAACTTTAATTGAGATCCGAGTGTAGTTGTGAGACAGAAGAGCTAACACATCAGCAACTGTAAAACTGCCAAAAGGAAGGTATATATAAACAGAATCAATGATATGCACTTACTAATGCCTACAAAGACTCGGCGAATATGGCAAATACACTAGACTTCAAGCTGCCAGGGATAAAAGGCTAACCAAAGACATTCGGAGTTTGATGGTGGATGTAAATGGTAAGGTCGGGAACGATACAATCAGTTTGGAAGAAATGATTTGTGAACATGAAATCAGAAATGAAAATTGTAATGGAGGGTTACTTTTGAACTTCTGTTCTTTAAGTCAACTAGTTATTGGTGGAAGGATGTTTGCCAATTAGGATCGAAACGTGGGATAAAATTCTGGTGGTAAGAGAAATACAACACAAAATATGTATAACCATAGACACTATTTCAAAAATAAAGGTCAGAAAAATGTAGAAAGCCGGCTTGAATTGCAGAAAAAGCAATAATAACTTAGCCAAGGCACATGACATACAGACTGCAGACAAATAAGAGGTTAGAATTAGTGTGAGAAGAGACAAGAGAAATGGTGTTAAAAAGTTGTCTAAATAAGCAGAAGAACTGTGGCGTACGGGAGTAGGGATGTTGTGTACAAGAGGACGAAGACGCTAACAGGGACAATATGAGCAAGTAGATGGGTTTATTAAAGAGAAGGCAGGACAATTGAGCAGATGAAGAGATGGACAGAACATTTCAGAGGTCACCTGATAACGCGTAACTTGACCCAGTATAGCTAACATGTTCTTAAACAGAATTCAAACTGCAAAGTCGCCAACATGTCTCATGTCAAAGCCTCTAAAGAACATGAAGTGCGATTAACACTGGAGGTTGAGCTAGTCTTAGTATAGTCGGGTCCAAGTCGTGAAGCTGAACTCCAGTGGTGCAGACGTCAACTTTGAAGTTATGAGCAAATATGCTCGCCAGCGGGCACTTTCTTACAATTCAGAGGCAAAAGTGATAGGTTACCGATGGTCTTCGCAAAAGAAATAATGCATATTTTACTGTAGAGACGGTGATTTAGAAGTTCTACTACATCGTATGGCCTATAAATGGAGATACTTTTTAATGTCTTGAGGAGAATACACATCAAAATCAGCCCCTGCAATGTAGAAGTCTTACAATAGACATATCTATACATAGTAAGGAGAATGTTGGTCACGTGCTGGATGACGACAGACCAGCAAAAGTGGTAACATTTTATGACAACAGATACAAAACAGTCGTTATAAGGTAGGACTGAGAGAATAGAAGAGCTACAACGTTATTACGAACTTCCTTTTTTAATTTTATTGAGAAGGCTATTGAGGTGTTGCAAAAAGGCTATCGAGATCACAACGCTGGAGAGAGTACGAATCGAAGGAATCGGACAGATGGTGGAAGCAACATCGTTCATGGATTACATTGAAAAGCAGAGAATAAAATAATTCGGATACCTGACAAGAAAGCAACCAAAGTTACCAGCTGCTCGTATCTATAATACCAGACATCAAAGTTGAAGAGCAACATGCAGACTACGAAACCTCCTCGCACTTCCCCTACGACGTCTAGCGACATAAGTGGAAGAAGATGATGATGATGAGATGACGATGATGATGAGATGATGATGATAAGATGATGATGAGAAGGCCATTATGAGAGATAGAAAAACGAATGTCAATTATGTTGACCTATTTCATTTTCTTGGATGTTTGATGAGTCTAATTTTGCGCCATCCTGAGTTCATTTGTTGGATGTTTTAACATTGAACAAAGTGTTGGCATTCTAGACCGGTAGAGTTGGCTGGGTTTCTTCTTGCGGACAGATGAACAAAGTCAACAAGAAATCTCATAAAATAATGTGCGAGAGTGATAAGGTGGACCTGAAGGAGGGCCGTATCAAAGGTCAAGGTTTGTGGGGAGATTCCAGTAAAAACTTGCGATCCCGGTCACAATACTTACCAGATTCCCAGGCTAATTTATTCTACATACAAATACGTCTTCACATGTAATGTCAGCTATGAAAATAGCGAATACTTATTTGTTATCTAGTGGATTGTTTTAACGAGGATTCAGGCTTTTGTTATTCGATTATTAAAATTGTTAATTTGAAAAAGATAAAATAAACTTTGAATTTTTATTTCCTTCTACATAACAGACTCACCAACAGAAACCAAGACACAAGCCACTGCCATCACACAGACTGCTCGCATCATTTCTATTGACAAGTGTTCTGTCCAACTTGGCAACTGTGTTCAGCGGTTATTGGTTAGTTCTTTAACAACGAGGATCGATTCAATATTTCTGTAAGGACATTGTATGGTCACATTTTATAGAACAATGCAAAATTTTACAGTGACTTTATAGGTAATATTCAATCAATTAAAACCTTTCAGTTCCTTGTGGAGCATAGGTCTTCAACAAATACATAGCAAGGTCTACTGTCCTGAGCCATCCGTTGTAGCTCTGTTCAAGTCATCCTTGTTTCCTTTATATACTGTACCTTTGTCTGTGTAATATTTACACAAAACACATTTTTCGACAGAATAAGTAACCGCTATTGGTGAAATGTAAATAAATAAGCTTACATTTGTTGTATTTAGGGAGCCAAGACAGTTCCACAGGAGATGAAGGATGCCACAATTGTACACCTGTACAAGCCAAATGGCGATCGTCAATCTTGCGACAACCACAAGGGTATCTCCTTGACCCGAGAGCTGCTCAACCGCCTAAATTGTCACCTTGAACAAGGATTACTTCCTGGGAGTCGGTATAGTGGGACAGTTGACATGATATATGCAGCACGTCAACTGCAACGTCAAAAACAGAATTGGGACCTGTAGACAGTTTTTGTCGATCTGACCAATTGGGATGTACTATGGCAAATCGTGGCCAAGTTTGGCTGCTCCTGCAGATTCATTGCCGTTGCCAGCTAATTTGATGATGCGCGTGCACAGCACGATAAAGAATTGTTTGTGGACTTCCCAGTCGCCACCGGTGTCAAAGAGGGTTGTGTGCTGACACCGACACTCTTCAGCATGGTCTTTGCAGCAATACTCATTGATGCTAACTGTGGTGATGTTACTGGCATGCATATCAGGTACAAAACGCATGGACAGCTGTCCATCCAGAGGCCCCTGAAACCATACACCAAAAGGCGGGAGATCTCTATCTTAGACTTCCTATCCGTGGCCGATTCCGGTCTCATTACTTGCCCAGAAGAAGGTATACAGTCCACCATGACGGAGTTTTCGGTGGCATGCAGTAACTTTGGTCTCACGATCAGCACTAAGAAAGCAAAGATACTCTTCCAGCCTGCCCCACAGAGGCCGTACATCGAACCAAAGTATATCGTGCTGTGGTAGTATCCTCTCTGCTACATGTCTGTGAGACATGGACATTGTAAAACAGACATGCCAGGTATCTCAATCGTTATACCGATTTTTAGGCTTCTCAGAATCAGGTGGCAGCACAAAGTGCCTAACTCTGAAATTCTTTGCACTACTGATATTTTGAACACTCATACACTTTTGAAATTGGCTCAGCTAAGATGGATAAAACTTGTTGTTCGAATTCCATATAAGCACACTCCAAAGCAACTGTTATACGGTGAGCTCAAACATAAAGGAAACCGTGACAACGTTTCAGAGCTGTTACGGTTAGGAGAACGTATAATGTATTCATGTTGCTTCTTGGGAGTCATTGCGCTCAATATGGCGCTCCGCGATCACACAAAGTGCACGCTTGGGCGAGCAGAGAATCTCCAATAAAACGAGGGAGAAGCGAGGAACCCGAAAGGTCGCCACACAGGGTGCTCTGTCTATCAACGCCGTCCTCGTCTATTCTCTCATTCTTCCAACTACATACTACTACTACTACAACTGCTACTACTACTACTACTACTGCTACTACTACTGTTACTACTACTACTACTGTTACTACTACTACTACTGCTACTACTACTACTGTTACTACTACTACTACTACTACTACTACTACTATTACTACTACTAGTAGTAGTAGTATGTAGTTGTAAGATTGGGAGATCAAACGTCGACGGCGCTGATAGACAGAGCTACCTGTGTGGCGACCTTTCTGGCTGCTCGCTTCTTCCTTCCTTTATATGAGATTTTCTGCTCGCCCAGGTAAGCACCTTGTGTGATGGAACAGCGCGATATTGAGTACAATGACTCTCAAGAATCAACATCAATATTGAGCGCTTCCAACTATATCTTTAGCTAATCTTTCTATATATGTTTCTGCTTGTCCGATGAACACTTGTATGCCTTTAGTGCACTATGAAGGAGGTACTGTTGCGGGCGGTGGTCAGGCTTGTGAACATCGTGTCCAACCAACGGAACTTGGTCGTTCTTCAACAGAGTAGATGCTAGGAAGTGTTGCCTTTTAGAGTAGTTCGTAGCTGGTTATCCTGTCCTGCCAGTGATTGAACCGTCTGACATGGATGATTGTACATCACCTAGGTCTCGCAAGCGTAGATAACTGAGGTAGGACCGATGACTTCCTAGATATTTAAATGTATTAGCATCCAGTAGATCCTGGTTATACCTTTTGATTTTAGGTTAGCGGTAGGGTTTCCATGGAGTAGGCTGAACATGACTTCTTTTTTGTTTGTATTTATTGCGAGACCAAAAGGAAAGAGCATTCACCGGAGGTCCAAGATAGTAGCATTTGAGTAATTGATAGCAGGTGCCACAAATTTATCATCGACACGTAATCTTGTGGCTTATGTGGGTCACAGCAGCATTTACCACAGCTTCAGTGAGCTTTGTTGAAAATATCTTGTTAAACATTGTTGGTCCGAGAACACAGCCTCGTTTTACGCCACAAGTTACTGAGAAGGCACATTTATCATTACAATGATTTTCGCCGGGCAGCCACATTTAGCCATAATTATTGTTACCGTGTCAAAGGCAGTTGTCGTCCCGAATGTGATGTGAATGTCATGATAATGTTCCCGGCACTTTTTCTGAATTTGGCGTCTTGTGAGTCTCACATCTTTGGGACCTGCATCAATTCGTACCATCTTTCGATACGGCGACTTTTATTGCTTGTCTGTATGGGCAGTGGTGATTTTATAAAGTTATGTCTGAATTTTAGTCTTGTGCTTTGTACCTGATGTCCAAACAGTGGGTGTCTTAATCGTGCTTCTGTTGTTCTCGTCGATTTCTGCTGCTGCCCTCCTTAGATCTAAGGTGGTGCTTTAACTTCTTCTGCTTTTTCTTCTTCTTCTTCTGCGTTCGTTCTCAATCTACCGCTAAGAAGCCCTGAACAGGACTTTGAAAGTGTAGGATGTAGTCAAAAGAACGCAATGCTTTGTGTCACTACTTTACAGCTTTGCTGCGATATTTGCACTTTTCGGTCCGACACATCCGTCTCCGGCAGAGGTGCTTTACCAATTTGGTGTATATTTTATCAATGGCGGTAGTTTTTTGGAACCATGATACTATCGGCCAGTTTTGTTTATTGTTGTGTCAACTCGTTTTGCCTAATTGCATAACTTTTATAGACTTCCGCAGCGTATTCAGTTATGGAAAAGCACAGGGCAAGTGCCGATGTCCGGAGAACTGATAGATATGCTCTCCATGATGCGCCTATTAGTTTTTGGATGCTATTATTTCCTGCGTGTATCTTACGTTTTGTTTCTTGACAGCGTGTTTTGTAGGACAATGTGCGGTCCAACTTCTCAGCTAGATATTTGGGAGCAGTTCAAGCTCTTCAGTTGCCATCTATTCTGAAGTTTTCTATTCGCCTCTGTGTTCACTAGTTAGACCTATATTGGAGTACAGTGTGCAGGTGTGGAGTCCTTATCGTAGAGGAAACATAAACATGCTAGAAAAGATACAAAGAAGAGCGACAAAACTGATAGTGGAATTCCTGAATTACAGTTATGTGGAATTATAAAGGAAAACTGGTCTACAGTATCTAGAAAAGAGGAGAATTCGAGGTGACAATTCAGGTTTATAAGATAATCACAGGAAAGGTTAATTTAGACTAGAACACGTTTTTAAAAAAACAACGACCAACGAGAGCAAGAAGGCACAGAAACAAAATAAGTAAACAAAGGTCCGGATTGGACATTAGGAAACATTTGTTTAGTCAGAGAGTGGTCAATGCTTGGAATGCATTGCCATAGGAGGTCGTGGAGGCAGAGACAGTTACTACATTTAATAAAATTTTGGATTGGCAACAATTTTAGAGGTGGTGGAGTCAGAGACAGTTAATGCATTTAAGAATATATTGGATGCGAATAGCTTTTAATGCAGGGTAATGCAAATGTAACTGGTTGTATACCGACTATGATGAGTCTTCTAAACTAGCATAAAACCGTTAAGGTTAAGTTAAGCTAAGTTAAATCGATATCCTAAGCACAAAGAAATGTCTCAGCTAAATGCTTGTAGTAAGCACAATATAATTAAAGTCACATTTCAAAAGATGTATTTGAACTTTTCAGAGTGCTGTAGTTCGGATGAAAAGAAACCATGTGGTTATTACTCACGTTGCAATGCCGCTATTCAATTTAATGTCCGCGCGACCAGAGGACGCAGAGAGAAATTTTGTCGGTGAGCATGTTTTCTGCATTGGTACTAGTCGTTCGGTTAAAAATGAAAGTTCCCTGTCGAACCTAGTGTTGAACGCCAGTTTCAGATATTTAATACTGAATGTCTAACAACACAAATGAACACAAAAACATTTTTAGCGTGACCTAGACGACTAAGTTAACCATAAATTATGTAAGTTCAGTTCGACATTTTTATCTTCAGCATTTTTATATACATGTAGAACTAGTACTACATTGATATTTCCGACGAGTATGGAACTGATATTTTTACTTGTATTGACTATATTCGAAATTATATTTCAGCCAACAAGTTTTCATCTGAGAACGTTACGACATTAGAAAATGCCCTCGAAATTCCAATCTAACTTTTGAATTTACCACAATCACATAATAAATACCGATTGATAATCCTATTTATCTTTCCAACGGTTGCTCTCGCCATTACCCGTTTCCTGACTATTTACTATTTTTCCATATCCGACGTATTCATATTGCTAATAATTTTGATCAAATGCTTTCTTCATAAAACACAGCATTCTAGAATTGAGCAGGAAGTATCGTTACCCTGGCAACGTAATTACCATAACACGCATTGTAGCGCTTGCATCTGTCGGCTAATTCTCTGGTAACACAATTTTTGACTGCAATATATATATATATTGTTTAATAAATTTCTTTCTTTCTCTTTCTGTCTCTTTCTTTCTCTTTCTTTTCTCCTCTCTCTCTCACTCCCCCCCCCTCCCAAATCCTCTCTCTCGCTCTCTCTCTCTGCTTAGGAAATTGACATAATCTCGTTGGTATGTTTATTGCTAGGCTTCTCGTCCTGTCTCGCTCCAAGTGTAGTAATTAATCTTAGTTCCTTCCAAAAAATTATTTTCTCCATGCAATGTTTGGCCGACCCCTCTTTTTCTTCTTGTCTGCCTATCTTGGACTATAACTTTATCTATATCTTCCTGATCTTCCATAACATCAGTTATGAGAAGTGTGAAAACGTGAATCTGTATTACAATTATAGCGAGAACGAACAGGCATTGGTGAGATAAATAAAACTCAACTATTCTCCTTCTATTCAGGACAAGAGTGGGAAATGTCTCACAGAAGCTCAAGACATTCGTGAGCGCTAGACAGAGCACTGTTCGGAACTATATAAGCATGAAGGTCGAGGTGACCCAAGAAATGCAATGTCTCCTGAAGTGAGTCTGATAGAGGAAAATCAAACGATAACAAGGGAAGAAGTATATGAAGCCGTGAAAATGCTGAAGAGAGGGAAGGCTGTAGGTGTGGATAATATCCCAGCAGAGCTCCTACAAGTGGGAGTTGATGCAACAATTGATACCCTGACATACATCTGCAATAGAATTTGGCAGACAGGAGAGTGGCCCACCAGCTGGACAAAATCAGTAATTATACCACTGCCTAAATCAGGAAACCTAAATATGTGTTAGAACTATCGAACAATCAGTCTGATAAGTCATCCAAGTAAAGTTCTCTTGAGAATAATACTTAACAGACTGAAACAACAGGCAGAGAATATCATTGCCGAAGAACAAGCGGGCTTTCGAGCGGGAAGGAGTACCATCGAGCAGATATTTAATCTTCGGCTAATGAATGAGAAGTACTCAGAGTATGAACAACAACTCTACCATGACTTCATTGACTTTAGAAAGGCGTTTGACAGAGTGTGGCATGCGGCGCTATGGTCAACAATGAGGCATTATAAGTTCAACAGTGATATTGTGAGGGTAATTGCAAACCTTTATGAGCAGGCGACAAGCGCAGTCTCGGTAGAGTGAACGCTAGGCGATTGGTTCCGTACGAAGGTGGGTGTAAGACAGGGATGTATACTCTCCCCAACACTCTTAAATATATTCTTGGAGAGAAGAATGGAGACGACCTTAAACGGACATGTTGGCACAGTTAAAATAGGTGACAGGCTTATCACAAACTTCCGATTTGCTGATGATATTGATGTATTGGCAGGCACAGAAAGGGAACTCCAGGAGTTGATTGGTAGCTTGGATAGAGCGGCCCTGAGTTTTGGTATGGAAATAAATGCAGATAAAACAAAGCTCATGACAAATAACATAACAGGGTTTAAATCTGTAATAAAGGCAAATGGGCAGGTACTTAAGGTGGTAAAACGTTTCAAATATCTTGGATCATTGATCAGTGAAGAGGGATCGCAGCCAGAGGTAATTGCAAGAATAGCACAAACAACAGCGGCGCTGACTCGGCTGAAACCTATATGGCAAGACAAGCGGCTCGCCCTCGGCATAAAAGTTAGACTAATGCGCTCTTTGGTGCTATCACTATTTCTGTATGCCTGCTAGACCTGGACCATTACAGCAGATATCCAGGGCAGAATACATGCAATGGAAATGAGGTGCTATAGAAAACTCCTAAATGTTACATATAAATATCGTGTCACGAACGTAGTAATACGTCAGAGAGTTGAAGACGCTATTGGTCCTTTTGAAGATCTGTTCACAGCTATCAAAAGACCAAAGATGACCTGGTGCGGGCACGTCGCGATGTTCAACGGAATTACCAACTTGATACTCTTTGGTTCCGTACCGGGACAGAGAGGGCGAGGACGTCCAAGGAAGAGATGGGTGGACAACATCATTGAGTGGTCAGGCCTTGGTCCCGGTGAGATACGTCAGGCGGCGACAGACAGAGATGGATGGGTGTGGGATTTTGGGAGTGTCTTCGTGTGTGCCCCAACGACCTGATGGGTTACGGGATGAACTGAATTGAACTGATTCTCCTTCTATCTATCACAACAAAAAGCAACAAACTCTGAGGAATAAGTATATATTCTTGTTATCTGTTTAATTGAATATAAAGAAGGATACGTCAGAAATAGAGTCTGATTATAGTCGAATATATAATTTTATAGAGCAATTATTTGGATTATATTCATTTTCCTAGTGGACCTCTAAAAAAGGAAATAAACACCAAAGATAATGTTTTTTTTTAATGTCGTTGTTATATAACTACATTACGACTAAAAGGTATAAAATAGTTAGATTAGGAGCACCGATATAAATGGTGCTATGGCAAAATTAGGACTAACAATAGTGTTATATAGTTAGATTATGATTTATAATAGTGCTACGAGAATATATAACTAGATTAGGACTTACAATAGTGCTACGAGAATATAAAGCTAGATTAGTACTTACAATAGTGCTACGAGAATATAAAGCTAGATTAGGACTTACAATAGTGCTACGAGAATATATAGCTAGATTAGGACTTACAATTTTTCGCCGAAGATGGATGTGTTGGACCGAAAGGTGCAAATATCGCTGTCAAGCTGTAAACTAGCGATACAATGCATTCCGTTCTCCAGACTACATCCTGCTACTTGCGAAACTCTGTTCAGGGCTTGGTAGAGGGAGATTGAGAACGAACACAGAAGATAGACTTACAATAGTGGTACGAGCATATATAGCTAGATTAGGACTAACTGTTATAATTAGATTATAACTAACAATGGTGTTTTATAGCTGCAGAAGGACTAACAATGAAGTTATAGTTGGATTAGGACTAACAATGATGTTATATAGTTAGATTATGAATATAAATTGTGCTTCATAACTAAAATAGGGCAACAACGTGTGCTTTATAACTATATTAGGACGATAAATTGTGCTACATAACTAAAATAAGGCAACAAAGTGTGCTTTTTAACTAGATTAGGACGATAAATTGTGCTACATAACTAAAGCTAAATTGTGCCGCATAACTAGATTATTATTACAAATAAGACACGAAGAATTGTCGCGTCACAGGATAGAAAGAGAGAAACTGGTAAACTTCCCAAGACACCCTATGTTTGGACATCAGGTGCAAGGCACAAGAATACATTCAAGGCACGTTTCTAACAGTCAACCCAGTCCCGACAAACTAGTCCTGGAAAACGCTGCATGGAAAGACAGAAAGTGATGACGTAGTTCCCCTGGATCTTGTAACGAGAAGAATCTACGTTTGGACATCACCTGCCTTTCGCAACATAAAATTCACTAAATAGACTTCCTGTGCCAGAACAAACCCCTTGGAGAGAGGAGCACGAACTATCAGTATGCATTCAAACAAAAGTGAAAGGAATATTAGACAAGGATGAACAGAACAGTGTGCAACCTAGGATAGTGATCCTCAATTTCCTGGATGAAGAATACCCACAAGACCTCTGGATCAGAGTATACACAGATGGGTCAGCACAGAATGCAGTAAAGAATAGTAGAGTGGGAGTGTACATAGAATACCCAAACAAAATTATAGATACAGTCAGAGTACCAACTGGGGAAATTCTGTCATATATATGATGCAGAAATACAGGCAATCAAGGTGGAAACTGAGAAACTGTTGAACACCAAAGTCAGTTCACAACCTGTAGTATTTCTTACAGATGCGCAATCAACACTCCAAGCACTTAAATTTGAGAAACTGCCAGATCTACAGGCTCTACTGTCTGAACTGAGTAGCCAGTGCAAGATTGTCCTGCAGTGGATACCTTCTTATTGTGGAGTACCAGGAAACGTGAGAGCAGATCGACTGGCAAAGGAGGGTGCTGCAGACGAGCAACCAGATGTGCCAGTTACATACCAACAGAAGATAAGGATGATCAAATCAATCAGAAAGCCACCAACAGTAACACCAGACAATTACCATAACACGAACAGGCAAGAGCAAACTGTTGTGTTGAGCCTTAGAACAGGACACAACCGACTCCGCTGCCACATGTACACAAAAATGAAGATTGGCAACTCAGCCAAGTGTACATGCGGACAGGCACCCCAGCAGAGCACATACTACAAAACTGTCCCGAATATGATATTCAGAGAAAATCTCACTGGCCCATAAAAACAACACTGGAAGAGAAACTTTATGGACCTGTATGTAAACTACAAAAGACAGTGAAGTTTATACAAGAAAGCGAACTAAATAAAAAAAAAGAAGAACTAAATAGACTTCGAAGTGACATATCACGATGCAAAAAAACCTAAAAAAGATAGCGATCTAGGGAGGATGAAACATGCTAATGTAGAGCTACACAAGACTAAGGCCACATGATGACCTGCTCAAACATCCCGGAGACAGTATGGACGCCCTGCTGAGTGGCAACGACACGGCAGTCCACGTGGATGAATACTGGAAGAATGGTGCGTGACGTAGTGCCTGGAACACGGAAAGTAAGTAGGCCTACATATAGTCTTATCTAACTATAGGAATGCAAATGGTGTTTTTCTAGCTAGACTAGGAATGCAAATGGTGTTATTGAGCTTGACTAGGAATACAAAAGGTGTTATTTAGCTATAGGAATACAAATGGCGTTTTTCTAGCTAGACAAGGAATACAAATGGCGTTTTTCTAGATAGACTAGGAATACAAATGGCGTTCTTCTAGCTAGAAAAAAGAATACAAATGGCGTTTCTCTAGGTAGACTAGGATTACAAATGGCGTTTTTCTAGCTAGATTAGAAATACAGATGGCGTTTTTCTAGCTAGACTAGGAATACAAATGACGTTTTTCTAGCTAGACAAGAAATACAAATGGCATTTTTCTAGCTAGACTAGGAATACAAATTGTGTTATCTAGTTTGAGGGGGAATACAAATGGGTTTGTTTCTGACTCTATGAGGACTAAAAATGATGTTATCTTTTTAGATTAGGATTACAAGTGGTGTTACATATGTAGATTACGATAAAATATTATGTTACATCGCTAGATTCCAACTCAAAATGGTGGTATAAAGAATATCTTGACAGTTTTTAATTGAATGAGAAAACTAAAATTCAGAGACTGTGTAGATCATTGGTCATCGTCTTCCTGTCAGCCATAACTCAATGAATATATTCTGAAAATAGATTTGTATAAAAAACAGAAGAGGTATGTATGAATATAAATGTGAGGAAGATCGATATAAAAATAATTGTTAGACAATTTTGAAGATAAGATGACAGTAATAAAAACTAGATTGGATGAAAGATTTTGTGTAGCAGCCCACGGTTGTAAAAACTGGATTGGATGAAAGGTTGGTGTGTAGCAGCAGCCGATATTGGAAACTGGATTGGATGTACGACTTTAGGGAGCAGCTTGCTGTAGTCAACATTGAACTGAATGAAATATTGTGTAAGTAGCTGACGATAGTGAACAATAAAAATTAAGGAAGATTTTGCATGTAGACGAATATGCATGAGCTATATTGCTTCAAGAAATAGATTTTCAGTGGTACACATTTTATTTATGAAAATTTTAAGATAAGTTGACGATAGTAAAAATTGAATATGGAGGCATATGTTGAAGACAAGAGTAGGGAAATAACTATATTGCAACATATTTTGCGATTAAGATGAAATTAGATACATTGATATTGGATAACAATTTAAAGAGTTGTAAAGTGATAATAGAAAATGGACGAAAAAGTCAGAGTTCTTCCTCTTCTTCTTCGTTCATCAGCAGATCAAGGTTCCGGTTTCTCTTACAAAGGACAACGTTGTTTGTAAGGCTGTTTCATCTCCATACAGCTTTTGTCTCATATCTGTCTCACGAAGCCATTATGTTCTCTCTTTTTCTGCATGAGCGAGCAGCTTTGCAGGATGTGTTCCACGGTCATGATATGCTCCTCACATGGGCACCTGTCATCTGCCCGAATCCTCATTTTGTTGTAAAGATGACCCCTGAATCTTTTATGCCCAGTTCTCAGTCTGAAGATGATGACTTACTCTTCTTTAATTAAGTTAAAGTAGCTGTCTTCTTTTCGGAAGTCGGAGTATTGATCAGCCTATTTTCTCCTGAAGTTGGCTTTAATTATGGTCTTGGCCTCATTAAATGTAATTCTCAGGTCTGTCTGTATGGATCCTTCTCCACTATTTGCAAGTTTGTTTCCAGCTTCATTGCCTTCAACATTGCAGTGGGATGAGATCCACTGTATGTCCAATCTTGGGTGTTCTGCTGAGAGCTGTGTTAAGCAGGACATCGATATATTCATCTTCCTTTTGGTTTTGAGCTGCTAATACTGACGAGGCATCAGTCAGAAATACTATGTTTTCTTGATGGATATCTTTATCTTGGATTACAAGTTGAGCATCGACTTTCAGTGCCTCTGCTTTTGCACGGAATTTATTGGAATATGTTCCTGTTATTAAAACTCGAGTTGTTTCTTCTCCACTCTTTAGTCTGTAATAGACCCATCCATCTCCATTGGATGTGACTTTGTTAGATGCGCCATCTGTATATGCGTGCTCCATGTTTCTATTGGCTATACTCTCCTAGGATATTCTTTTATGATAAATATCCTTTCTGAATCTGTCTGTTCCCTTTTTCCGAATTTCCTCTATGGTTTTTACCGTATCATGGGACATATGTTTTATATGGTGGGATTTGGGATGTTTGTTTTAGATTTCTAACCACTGTCTGGCTTCTGATTTGGTCTGCTCTTGCAAGTTCTATTCAGAATTCGATGATGGTAATAGATACTATTGTGGAGAGAATCTTTTTAAAAAGAAAAGATGGCGACATCGAAACTATTTTGGATAAAAAGTGTTAAAATTAAAATGAAGATATTGAAAACTGTGTTCAAGCACTATTTTGAAGTTCAGATGAGAAAAGTCAGAAATATATTGAACAATTATTATTTTTCAGAGTTACAGTGTAATTCTAACAAGTAAATTGAGGAAGTATGTGTCATGTTTCTTCGATAAAAGATGCATTAGAATAAATATTGCGACTGCGAGATGACGAGAATAAAAAATATAGTGGATAGAAGATGATAAGATTCAGAGAATGAAAATGATACTTTACAGAATACTGTGTATGTAAGGTGCTAAGAATAAAAATGATACTTTACAGAATACTGTGTATGTAAGGTGCTAAGAATAAAAAACTATATTCGATATAATATTGTGATTGTAAGATGGCAATAATAAAAAAAAGTTTTGGATAAAAAAACAATTTGATTGTACACTGTCAGCACGGTCATCATATTGTCTTTAAGCTGTGCACGTGCATGCGATACATCACGTCTGCTTCCTACAGCAATCCAAAGCTAGATGTTGCCGCTAATTAATGGCACCTTTGAAACTAGAAACTACATTTTTCACATACCCCATATCAGATTGTGACCTACTTACTGACTTACCTTCGTACATTTAATTTGGTTTCCAAATAACCATCTTGCATTCCTTATAAAGATAACCAACAATTTCTTCTCTCAGTTTGATTGATGCACTTGGGAATTCACAGTATTGTCTTAAATAGTTTAAGCAGTAAGCTCTATCTTTGAGCTCCCTGTTTGATGGGAAGTGTTGAAGAATGTGAAATAAACAATAGAACCAAGGAAGATCAAATCAACCACATTAGAAACAAGCATAAATTGAAGATAGCATATAAATTGTCAGTAACCTACCATTGATTGCATTTGCTTTTTAAACAATCTTCAATGTTGAGTATATGATATTTATTTACCTATTGATGGGATTTTTGGGCGTATAAGCAGTAAAACCGACAATCTACATTACAAACAGAAAGTCTTCATTCGAGAAAAAGCGCAGCTCTTATTAGACACATAAACGATTCAAATATTAAATCCAACATCAATTTAAATGAAAAAAAAGAAAAAAACAAATGTAGAAAGGTTTTCACTCTTGAAAACAGAGAGTGCGGAGGCGGCGGATCCATAAACATCATATTCATTACAACAAGAACAGCATTTTTGTTTACCTAAAACAACATTGAGAAGCTTTAATATGTAATAAAAATAATATGTGTCAGCGTAAGGCGTTAAGACTTTGTTTAACTGAGTTTATTAGTTTACCTTTTTAGGAGTTTAAACCCTGTATCTACACTACGACATGACTTCAATACAGAGAAACACAGTAACACGATACTGACCATAATAAAAAAAACAATATAATTTATTTACATGAATAATGGTCACATAATTTCAACAACCGAAAAATAACTCTTAAACTAAATAATCATCTGTGGCTGGTCTCTCGGTGGTCTCTCTCCGCCAGGCAGAGTGAGAGCGCGGGCTTGCCCAACAAGTTCGCCCGCCTCTCCCCGGCACTGTAGAAATTTAGTGGAGTCGTACCGCTAGTAACGGTGCTTTACTGTTGTCCGTATCGAGAAGCTTTGTCAGTCCGTGTGGTTCGTCGAAGGCTAGCGCGTATAGCCAATCTCGACAGTTCGTCTCGCTTGTGGTCCTTCTCTCGCAAAGAGCTTTGGATCGGCAAACGGAAAGCTGGAATCGTGTCAATAGGCCCTGTCCTCGCCCGACCAACCGGTCGGAGAAGGGTGGGCTGGCAGGCAAAAATCGTCTCCAGTCCGAGTGAAAATCATCGCCGGGGCCGTTGGGATCCGTTCTGCACATAGCGCTGCCATCCCTCCCCGAGCGAGCCCGGTCGGTCGGTCGGTCGGTTGGTGTGTGTACGGGTCCCTGCCAGGCGGTCCTAGGTCAACGGAATGAGGGACGGAACAACCGTCCGTCCATCAGTCGGTCCCTGCGGCCGTCCTGGTGAGGCTTTTCACACAACCATCCATCCATCCATCCATCTCCGACCGGTGTGTGTGATTCGTCCGTTTCCGACCGGTGTGTGTGGTTCGTCCGTCTCCGACAGATATCTGGTTGATTCTGCCAGTAGTCATATGCTTGTCTCAAAGATTAAGACATGCATGTCTAAGTTCACACTGACTCACGGTGAAACCGCGAATGGCTCATTAAATCAGTCGAGGTTCCTTAGATGACACGATCCTACTTGGATAACTGTGGCAATTCTAGAGCTAATATATGCTTACCAAGCTCTGACACTCGCGGAAAGAACGCTTTTATTAGTTCAAAACCAATCGTCGTTTCCCCTCGTGGGGTTGCGGCGTCCCCACTGGTGACTCTGGATGACGTTGTGCTGATCGCATGGCCTCATGTGCCGGCGACGCATCTTTCAAATGTCTGCCCTATCAAATGTCGATGGTACGTGACATGCATACCATGTTTGTAACGGGTAACGGGGAATCAGGGTTCGATTACGGAGAGAAAGCACGAGAACGTCTACCACATCCAAGAAAGGCACGCAACTTACCCACCCCCGGCACGGGGAGGTAGTGAAGTAAAAAAAAATACGGAACTCTTTCGAGGCCCCGTATTTGGAATGAGTACAATTGAAACCCTTTAACGAGGATCTATTGGAGGGCAAGTCAGGTGCCAGCAGCAGCGGTAATTCCAGCTCCAATAGCGTATATTAAAGTTGTTGCAGTTAAAAAGCTCGTAGTTGGATATCAGGCGCAGGCGGGCGGTCCAGCGGTTCACTGCCAGTTGTCTCCTACCCTACCGTCTGCCGGCTCTCTCCCGCGGGTGCTCTTCGCTGAGCGTCCCGGGTGGCCGGTGCGTTTACTTTGAAAAAATTAGAGTGTTCAAAGCAGACCTCGGCTGCCCGAATAATGGTGCTTGGAATAATAGAATAGGACCTCGGTTCTATTTTGTTGGTTTTCAGAACTGGAGGTAATGATTAACAGGGACAAACGGGGGCATTCGTATTGCTGCGTTAGAGGTGAAATTCTTGGATCGCCGCAAGACGAGCTACTGCGAAAGCATTTGTCATTAATAAAGAACGAAAGTCAGAGGCGCGAAGACGATCAGATACCGTCGTAGTTCTGACCATAAACGAGGCCGACTAGCGATCCGCAGAAGTTACTTCGATGACTCTGCGGGCAGCTTCCGGGAAACCAAAGTGATTGGGTTCCGGGGGAAGTAGGGTTGCAAAACTGAAACTTAAAGGAATTGACGGAAGGGCACCACCAGGAGTGGAGCCTGTGGCTAAATTGACTCAACACGCCAATGCTGAAATGATTGGCAGACTGAGAGCATTTTTTTGGGGTCTAATAGGGAACGTGTGCTGAAATTATACCATCGGAAATCTGGGGCTAGTTTCTCGGTGGCTCGATCGGCTCGCATCCATTGTTCGTTAAAGGAATTGAAGGAAGGGTACCCCCATGAGTGGAGCCTGCGGCTAAATTGATTAAACACGCCAACACTGTAATGACTGACAGACTGAGAGCATTTTCATTGGGTCTAATAGTGAACGGGTGCTGGTATTAGACCGTTGGAAGACAGGTCAGTTTTACCCTACTAATGACAGGGCGTTGCTACGGTAATCCTGCTCAATCCGAGAGGAATCGCAGATCTCAGACACCTGGTCCACGTGCCTGGCTGATAAGCTAATAGTGCGAGGCTACCATCTGAGGTATTACGGCCGAACGCCTCTAAGCCGGAGTCCCGCCCTGAATCTCAGCACCACTGCGACGGGAGGCAACGATATGGTTGGGACCTGGGATTCGTGCTTCAGCCCAACCCGGTCGAGCCGCAGAAAGAGGTCTCTGCCGTCCCGCCGATCAAAGCGAGCGGGGAGCTGCTCGATATTCACCTCATGCGTGTGAAACCACTAGTAGAAGACTTAGTTCTCGGTCGGTGTGTCGTAAGCAGTAGAGCAGCCACCTCACTGCGAACTGTACAGGCTCAACCCTTGATCATGAGATATGTCCGCACACAAGGCGAACAACATCTCCGTGCCATGACCAGGCTTGTCTCCTGGTTAAATTCACTCCTACCTCGCTCTTTACCTCAGTCTGCTATCAGTCATCCCAATGGACGCAGAAGAGATGCAGGCCAGCGGACATTGCACCTCTGCCCTATTGTGACAAACTCTCAGGTGGCTGGGAATGATAGGCGTACCATCACTGCAGGGAAGCCCAGAAAATAAAGGGAGCAAAGAGATACCCCACTCACATACATATGCTACGTTTCTGGCAGGACGTGACGATCATGGGACACAGTCACACTGGACTGCCTCTCTTCCGGGATAGTACAAACTAGTACATAGTCCATCATATCATATCATCACCACACCCTATAGACACGAGTAGTGAAGACTCGATAGTCCTGTAAGACAACTTCCCTGAGAGAGACAACTCTGACTCCAAACAACTACTGCCTTGCAGATAGGCTGGAGACAGATAAAGGCTAAGGAGGGCATCCCTACAGAAACGCCTGTTGAAATTGGATGCACTGGGCCACAGGCTTAACGAAACAGTGCAACGTATATCGCTGTATGATGGCGGTACAACCTAACAGAAAAAAGTGTGGCGCTCATCCAGTGAAATCCCGCCAGGCGGCGAGAGTGCCGGGCCTCTCGCCTCGAAGGGGCCCACCCAATGCTACTGGTGGTCACCCACCCATGTGCTGTGGAGTCAAGGCACAAGGTGATGGGGCAAAAACTATTGACCAAAAACATAAGACCCTCAGAATACTACAGTGGAATGCGGAGGGAGTCATTAATAAAAAGGTTTCCCTAACATATCACCTGCATGAAGGTAAGATTGACGTGGCATGTATACAAGAAACGCACCTCAACAACAACCACAAATTCTCAATCAGAGGATACCCGACCTTCCGGCTGGATAGAGAAGGTCACAAAGGAGGGGTTCTGATACTGACACGTAACTGTATACCGAGTAGCGCGGTAGCTGTCAATCACACCGGACAAGCAGAAATTGTAGGAGTCGACATAATGACACAAGAAACGAAGATCCGCATATTCAACATGTACGGCCCACCAAACAAAGACCTGTCGCTCTCGAGTATGGAAATCAAGGACTCCAGCTGCCTAGTAGTTGGAGACTTCAATAGCCACTTGGAGAGATGAGGATACTCGGACACAGACAACAGAGGTGATGAAGTGGAAGACTGGGAGATAGACATACATGTTTATCTTATGAATAGGCCGGAGGACAGCCCTAGCTTCTATTCTAGAACATGGCATACCACCTCTACTCCAGATTTGGCCTTTTTCACGGTGGATATTGACCACAAAATAGACCGCCAGGTGCTAAACCAATTGGCAGGTAGTGACCACAGACCAATCATGCTAGAAGTTTATATGGAAGTAGGCCCACAGAAAATAAGACCGCTCCTACGTTGGAACTATAAACGAGCCGACTAGGACAGATTTGCAATCCTGACAGATGAGCTGTGTGAAACCATCAACACACGGAATAACAATATGAAACCCATGATGGAAAGCCTAAGCAAAGCAAAAATGCAAGCAGCCACCGAGGGGCAAGCTAAAACTCCAAGCCATATTGGAATGATTAAATGAAGAAAGCGGAAGACGAAGTCTCAAATGCTTGGAAAATGGCAGAGAGAGAACAATCTATGGAGGCAAATATCGCCCTCAAAGCCACCACAGCGAAATACAAAAGAACACTAAACGAAATAACAAGAGACAGTTGGAAAAACAAAACAGAAAGCCTCAATTTAGGTAAAGAAGGGAACAAACTATGGAAGTTAGTCAGAGCTATGAATGACGAAACTTCATCAAACAAACAAATTACATCAAACAGGGTGACAACATGCTCACTGGAAAAAAAGCTGCAAACGCCTTTATAGATCATTATACCAGAGCAAACCACATTAATGTTTCTACAAATAGGCATACAGACATTAACGAAGAACAAAAGAGCCACGACAATATCAATATAGCACCAGAGGAGCACATGACGGCAAAACTAACAATGAATGAAATGGAAGAGGCTATGAGAACTCTAAAGAAAAAGAAATCGCCCGGAAAAGATGGCATAACAAACGAAATGCTGATGGGGTTGGGCCAAACAGCAAAGAGAAAGTTACTATCAGTCCTGCACCAAAGCTGGAAAACAAGAATTGTATCTCAGGCATGGAAAGATGCTGTACTTATACCAGGAGTAGATGCAAATGGATACATGCCTATCAGTCTGCTGAGCTGTGTAGGAAAAGTGATGGAGCGTATGATAAACACCAGACTGATGTGGCATCTGGAAGAAAACCACATACTAATTCCACAGCAAGCAGGCTTTAGATAGCACAGATCCAATGAGGACCAGATCACTCTCATAGCCCAGGAAATAGAGGATGCTTACCAGGAGAAAAAACACACAGTAGCGGTTTGTGTGGACTTAGATAATGCATTTGACAAAGTGTGGAAAGAGAGACTTAAAGTCAAGCTACGAAGAAGTGAAGTTTGTGGGAAAATGTACAGATGGATCAGCCACTACCTCAAAAACAGAACAGCCAGAGTTCAAGTACAAGGGCAGATGAGCAAAAAGGTGACACTTAAGCAGGGAGTATCCCAAGGGGAAGTACTGTCACCCGCACATTTCTTGGTGTATATAAACAACATCTCAGAGAATATACAAAGAAGAGTCCACAGATCTATGTTCGCAGACGATCTGGCTATGTGGACCACTGAAAAGAATCTCACCATAGCAAGTAATCGGATGCAGCAGGCCCTAACATCGCTGGAAGAGTGGTCAAAATAAATGAGGAAAAAACAACATGTACGATATTCTCGCTTTGAAACAAACCCCAAAACACCAAAATAAATCTTAACCGCAAATATCCGCGGCCAAACGACAACCCAAACTACCTGGAAGTCACATTTGATCGACGCATGACATGGAAAAGTCAGATCGAGGGAAACCGAATGAGAGCCAGATAAAGAATGGCAATCATGAGGAAACCTCCTGGCACAAACTGGGGAACAGATGAAAGTATACTAAAGAAACTGTACACTGGAAGAGTGAGACCAGTTCTCGAGTATGGCGTTGCGGCATGGACAACAGCAGCAAAGGCGAACTTTGACAAAAATTAGCAAACTTCAAAACCAAGCCATGAGAGTTATAACAGGAGGCATGAAGTCAACGCCAATTGTAGAACTTGAAAAAATTAAAAATATGCAATCCATGAAAGACAGAAGAGACTGCAGAGCCCAGCAGCAAACGGAGAAACGCAGAAGACAGACATACCATCCAATGCATCAGAGACAAAATAATTTTGGAAACGGGAAACTAAAGCGGAGAAACTTTGCAGAAATAGCCAAAGCAAAGATGAGCGAAGACCCTATGAACGCATTATCAACACCAAAGCCTATTCCTACCGTACGCAAACCTACCTGGAGGCAGCATATATTTCCAGAGGTTGCAGAAAATATACCAGGTATTGGAACCAAGAACAGCCAGACTGAAAAAGAAAGAAGAGACATAACCCTGAGGGTACATAACGAAAAACTACCCAAGCATGAACTGGACCCATGCATACACCAACGGTTCTGTAACAAACACAACACAAAACGGAGGGGCAGGAGTATTCCTGAGCCTACTAAATGGTAGACAAAATAACACTGTCAGTTGCAACTGAAAAATACTCAAGCAATTTTAAAGGAGACACAGATGCACTGAGAGCTGCAGTAGAAGAAATGGTGACAGGCAAAAGAAATTAAAGCCATATAGTCCTGTTTACAGATACCTTGGCCGTGGTTATAGCACTAAAAAGCCATAAAAATACTGAACTTAATGATTTAAGAGCAGTACTCTGTCAACTATGCCAGCAGTTCGCACCAAAAAGAGTAGTGGTACAGTGCGTTCCATCCCACTGTAACATCCAAGGCAACGAGGAGGCAGACAGACTGGCAAAAGAAGGTGCAAGACTACCACAACCAGATTCTAGTGTGACTTACGAAGAGTCCAAAAGGCTTATTATGGCCAGATACATGACCAAATGGGAAACAGAACATACTGGCTACACAACAAACGATGCCTATTACCAGTTGAACAGAAGTGAGCAGGTCGTGGTCTGCAGACTCCGCACAGGCCACAACAGACACTGAGGTACCACCTATTCAATAAAGTGAAGATAGGTGGCACTGACGAATGCACTTGTGGTATCGGGAAAATGACCGCTGAACATCTGCTGCAAAACTGCCCGACATACGAGGACCAGAGAAAGCACATGTGTCCATCACCAGTGGCAATACTAGACAAGCTTTATGGCAGTGTCGACAGCCTCAGGATGGCCGCTGCTTTCTTAAAAAAAATACAGGTTGACGTTTGACAGCGTACGAAGAAGAAGAAGAAGAAAAATTCTAGAATGCATGTGTTTTATGAAGAAAGCATTATAACAAAAAATAATAGCAATTAAGTAGTATGAAATGGAAAAATAGTAAATAGTCAGGAAACGGGTAAAGCGTTGGATAAATAAATAGGATTATCAATCGGTATTTATTATGTGATTGTGGTAAATTCAAAAGTTGTGGTAACGTTCTCAGATGAAAACTCGTTGTCCCAAATATAATCGCGAATATAGTCAATACAAGTAAAAATAACAGTCTGATACTCGTCGGAAATAGCAATGTAGTACTAGTGCTACATATCTGTAAAAATGCTGAAGATAAAAATGTCGGATTGAAATTACATAATTTATGAAAGTTCAATTCCTGATGGGTTATCTTAGTGGTCTAGGTCATGCTAAAAATGTTTTTGTGTTCATTTGTTTTGTTAGACATTCAGTATTAAATATCTGAAACTGGCTTTCAACACTAGGTTCGACAGGGAGCTTTCATTTTTAACCGAACGACTAGTACCAATGTAGAAAACATGCTCACGCGCAAAATTTCCTTCTGCTTGTTCTGGTCGGGGGGACCTTCAATTGGATAGCGGCATTGCAACGTGAGTAATAACTACATGATTTCTCCTCATCCGAACTGCAGCACTCTGAGAAGTTCAAATACATCTTCTGAAATGTGACTTTAATTATGTTGTGCTTACTACAAGCATTTAGCGGAGATATTTCTTTGTGTTTAGGATATTCATCTCTTCTTCTTCTTCGTACGCTGCCAGATGTCAACTTGTATTTTTTCGAAAAAAGCAGCGGTCATCCTGAGACTGTCGACGCTAGCAATTGAGCATGTCTCGTGTTGCCACTGGTGATGGCCAAATGTGCTTTCTCTGGTCCTTGTATTTCGGGCAGTTTTGCAGCAGATTTTCAGCGGTCACACTACTGCATTCGTCAGTGCCACCTATCTTCAGCTTATTTAATAGGTGGTACCTCAGTCTGTTGTGGCCTGTGCGGAGTCTGAAGACCACGACCTGCTCTCTTCTGTTCATTTGGTAATAGGCATCATTGTTTGTGTAGCCATTATGTTCTGTTTCCCATTTGGCCATGTATCTGGCTCTAATAAGCCTTTTTGACTCTTTGTAGGTCACACTATAATCTGGTTGTGGTAGTCTTGCACCGTCTTTTGATAGTCTGTCTGCCTCCTGGTTGCCTTGGATTTTACAATGGGATGGAACCCACTATACCACTACTCTTTTTGGTGCGGTTATCTGGCATAGTTGACAGAGTACTGCTCTTAAATCATTAAGTTCAGTATTTTTCTGGCTTTTTAGTGCTGTGACTACGGCCAGGGCATCTGTGAACAGGACTATCTGGCTTTAATTTCGTTTGCCTGTCAGCATTGCTTCTTCTGCAGCCCTCAGTGCCTCTGCATCCGATCTGAAATTGCTTGAGAATTTTCCAGTTGCCACTGACAGTGTTATTTTTGTACCATTTGGTAGGCTCATGAATACCCCTGCCCCTCCATTCTGTGTTGTGTTTGTTACAAAACCGTCGGTGTATGCATGGGTCCAGCCCATGCTTGGGTAGTTTTTCGTTATGTACCTCAGGGTTATGTCTCTTCTTTATTTTTCAGTCTGGCTGTTCTTGTTTCCAATACCTGGTATATTTTCTGCCATCACCGGAAATATATGTTGCTTCCAGGTAAGTTTGCGTAAAGTAGGGATGAGCTTTGGTGTTGTTAATGTGTTTATAGGATCTTCGTTTATCTTTGCTTTGGCTATTTCTGCAAAGTTTCTCCGCTTTAGTTTTCCATTACCAAATCTATTTAGTCTCTGGTGCATTGGATGGTCTGTCAGAGTTTCTATGCTTGCTGCTTGGCTCTGCAGTCTCTTCTGTCGGTCATGGATTGCAGATTTGTAATCTTTTCAAGTTCTACAATTGGTGTTGACTTCATGCCTCCTGTTATAACTCTCATGGCTTGGTTTTGAAGTTTGCTAATTTTGTCAAAGTTCGCCTTTGCTGCTGTTGTCCATGCCGCAATGCCATACTCGAGAATTGGTCTCACTCTTCCAGTGTACATTTTCTTTAGTATACTTTCGTCTACTCCCCAGCTTGTGCCAGCAAGTTTCCTCATGATTGCCATTCTTTGTCTGGCTCTCATTCGGTTTCTCTCGATCTGCCTTTTCCATGTCATGCGCCGATCAAATGTGACTTCCATGTAGTTTGGGTTATGGTTTGGCTGCAGATATTTGCCGTTAAGACTTATTTTGGTGTTTTGGGGTTTGTTTCAAAGCGAGAATATTGTACATGTTGTTTTTTCCTCATTTATTTTGACCAGCCATGAGTTCGCCCACTCCTCCAGCGATGTTAGAGCCTGCTGCATCCGATTTTTTTCAGAGGTCCACATAGCCAGATCGTCTGCAAACACGGAGCTGTGGACTCTTCTTGGTATATTCTCTGTGATGTTGTTTATATACACTAGGAACAGTGTGGGTGACAGTACTCCCCGTTGGGGTACTCCTTTCTCAAGTGTCACCTTTTTGCTCATCTGCACTTGTACTTGAACTCTGGCTATTCTGTTTTTGAGGTAGTGGCTGTAAATTTTCCCACAAACTTCACTTCTTCGTAGCTTGACTTTAAGTACCTCTTTCCACACCTTGTCGAATGCCTTCTCTAAATCTGCCAAAACCGCTACTGTATGGTTTTTTCTCCTGGTAGGCATGCTCTATTTCCTGGGCTAGTGATCTGGTACTCAGTGGATCTGTGCTGTCTAAAGGCTGCTAGCTGTGGAATTAGTATGTGTTTTTCTTCCAGATGCCACATCAGTCTGGTGTTTATCATACGCTCCATCAGTTTGCCTACACAGCTCAATAGACTGATAGGCCTGTATCCATTTAACTTAACTTAATCTAACGGGTTTATACTGGTATAGACGACTCATTAGAATCTGTATATAACCAGTTTCATTTGCATTACCCTGCCTCCTGGGTCAATGTATTCCAAGCATTGACCACTATCTGACTAAATAAATAGTTCGTAATATCCAATCTGTACCTTTCATTACTTATTTTGTATCTGTGCCCTCTTGTTCTCGTTGGTGGTTGAATTTTGAAAAACGTGTTCTAGTCTAAATTAACCTTTCCTGTAATTATCTTATAAACCTGTATTGTCACCTCCAATTCTCCTCTTTTCTAGATACTTCAGGCCAGTTTTTCTGTCTTTCTGTGTATATCTCCTATACGATAAGGACTTCACACCTGTACATTGTACTCCAATTTAATTCTAACTAATGCTTTATACAGTTTGACATTCACCTCCTATGCTTAATATTTCTTTTTATCATACCTAACATTGCATTTGCTTTATTCACTGCTACCTGGATTTGCTCACTCACTTTACCTGTTTTCTCTATTATAACCCCCAGGTCTCTTTCCTTATCTATCATTCTTCTTCTTCTTCTTCTTATTCTTCTTCTTCATTCGTTCTCAATCTCCCACTACCAAACCACGAAAGGGCTTAAGTAGCAGAATGTAGTCCAGAGAACGGAATGCGTTGTGTCGTAGTTTACAGCTTGGCTGCGATATTTGCACCTTTCAGTCCAACACATCCGACTTCAGCAAGCATTTTTTGAGTACCGGGTTAGCATTCCCTCTTCGATCCCTTCTCCTTAGCCAGTCTGCCCTTTTGCAGCCTGTTATCCAGGATCACCGCGTGGAGGTGTAGAAAGTTCTTGGCAGCTATGGTTCACTGGCCCTGACGCTAGCAGTCAGCTATGAGTCGCTGACCACTGCAGCTCATGCGCTGCTCAGCATCTTGATCCCTATCTATCATTCAAATTTAACATAGATGTTTCTGTGTGTTTAGGATAATCTTTTAACAGAAACAATTGTCTGTGTGTGTGTTTATTACAAGTACTAAACACAGATCACTATGTGTATTTACAATAACCATTAAGAAAAGGTGTTGTGGGTATATTTAAATCATTTTTATTCATAATAATAATATTAATAATAAAATAGTAATCATAATAAAAGTTACCCATCTGTCTTGCCTTTGAAACATTTCCATTTTTTAGACATGATCATTTCATGTAAATTCATCGCATTCACCCACTGAAAGTTGGCCGTTGTAGTTTTCCTTGTTCTGCTTGTTACAGAGCCATGCACATATAATGGATTTTGCATTGGTGGGTCTCATTTCATTTTATTACCATACATTGTTAACGCAATGGAAGCCCCTCTTGATGTTTGAATGCTTAAATGGATATTTCTATATATGCCTGCTAACATAATGTGTCTCTATTGTTACCAGGAAAAGTGAATGATTCCACAAATTTTAGTATTGTGTCTCCCAACTCAATGTTGTTTCCGTTGGACGCTTTTATTCTCACAATCTGTGTGCATTATTGTCTTTGAGTATCCTCAGTCCAAATGTCAGCAACCATTCATCAAATATGTGAACTTTAATTGAGATCCGAGTGTAGTTGTGAGACAGAAGAGCTAAAACATCAGCAATTTTTAAACTGCCAAAAGGAAGGTAAATATAAACAGAATCAATGATATGCACTTACTAATGTCTACGAAGACTCGGTGAAAGAAGAATTCCACTAGACTACAAGCTGCCAGGGATAAAAGGCTAACCAAAGACATTCCGAGTTTGATAGACGATGTAAATGGTAAGTTCGGGCACGATACAATCAGTTTTGAAGAAATGATTAGCGAACATGAAATCAGAAATAAAAATTGTTATGGAGGGTTACTTTTGAGCTTCTGTTCTTTAAATCAACTAGTTTTTTAATTGGAAGGATGTTTGCCAATTAGGATCTTCTTCTTCTTCTTCTTCTTCTTCTTCTACTTCTTCTTCTTCTTCTTCTTCTTCTTCTTCTTCTTCTTCTTCTTCTTCTTCTTCTTCTTTGCATTCGGTTTCGTATGCATGTTTTATGCCACCAGAGGGGCTGCATCATGAAGTGACACGTCAGTCGCAGGTCCTCAATGGTTCCCCGCACTTTGTCTTGTATGTTTCTCTCCTAAGGCCAGGTCTTCTCACGGGAGTCTTTGTGTAGTAGACATGTTTGCAGGATGTGTTCTGGAGTCTGGGGTCCTCTCTGACATGTGCATTGTGCAGTCTGTGCTGTTTTCATTTTATGGTGTAAGGGTGCCAATTAGGATCGAAACGTGGGATAACATTCTGGTGGTAAGAGAAATACAACACAAAATATGTATAACCATAGACACTATTTCAAAAATAAAGGTCAGAAAAATGTAGAAAGCCGGCTTGAATATCAGAAAAACCAATAATAACTTAGCCAAGACACATGAAATAAAGACTGCAGACAAATAAGAGGGTAGAATTAGCGTGAGCAGTGTTGTTGAAAAGTTGTCTAACAAAGCAAGAGAAGCTGTGGCATACGGACATACGAACGATGTGTACAACAGGACGAAGACGCTAACAGGGACAATATGAGCAAGTAGATGGGGTTATTAAAGATAAGGCAGGAAATTTGCTTAGCAGCACAAATGAGCAGATGAAGAAATGGACAGAACATTTCCGAGGTCACCTGAAAACGCTTTAATTGACCCAGTATAGCTAGCATGTATTTAAACAGAATTCAAACTGCAAAGTCGCTAAAATGTCTCATGTCAAAGCCTCTAAGAAACAGGAAGTGCGATTAACACTGGAGGTTGAGCTAGTCTTAGTATAGTCGGGTCCAAGTCGTGAAGCTGAACTTTAGTGGTGTAGACTTCAACTTTGAAGTTATGAGCAAACATACTCGCCAACGGACACTTTCTTACAATTCAGAAACAAAAGTGATAGGTTACCGATGGTCTTCGCAAAAGAAAGAATGCCTATTTTATTGTAGAGACGATGATTTAGTAGTTCTATTACACTGTATAGCCTTTCGCGGAAGACACTTGTTAATGCATCCAGGAGAAACACATCAAAATCAGCCCCTACTATATAGAAGTCTTACAATAGACATATATATATATATATAGTAAGGAGAATGTTGGTCACGTGCTAGGTGATGACAGACCTGCAAAAGTGGTAACATTTTATGAAAACAGATACAAAACGATCGTTAAAAGGTAGGACTTAAAGAAGAGAAAAACTGAAAAAAGTCATTAGGAACTATTATTTTATTTTGTAAGAGAGAGACGGCTATTTAGGTGTTCTAAAAAAGGCTATCAAGATCACAACGCTGAACAAAGTACGAAACGAAGTAATCGGACAGATGGTGGGTGCAACATCATTCATGGATTACATTGAACGCAGAGAATAAAATAGTTCGGATACCTGACAAGAAAGCAACCAAAGTTACCAGCTGCTCGTATCTACAAAACCATACATAAAGGTTGCAGAGCAACATGCAGACTATGAAACCTCCTCACACCTCCCCCACCACGTCTAGCGACACAAGTGGAAGAAGATGATGAGATGATGATGAGGATAATGAGAAGGCCATTATGAGAGATAGAAAAAGGAATGTCATTTATGTTAACCTATGTCATTTTCTTGGATGTTTGATGAGTCTTATTTTGCTCCCAGCCTCAGTTCAATTGTTGGATGTTTTAACATTGAATAAAGTGTTGACATTCTAGGCCAATAGAGTTGGCTGGGTTTCTTCTTGCGGACAGATGAACAAAGTCATCAAGAAATCTCATAAAATAATGTGCCAGAGAGTGATAAGGTGGACCTGAAAAAGGGCCCTATCAGAAAGGTCAAGGTTTGTTGGGAGATTCCAGTAAAAACTTGCGAAACCCAGTCACAATACTTACCAGATTCCCAGGCTAATTAGTTATCAAATGGATAGTTAAAACGAGGATTCAGGCTTTTGTTATTCGATTATTATAAAATTGGTAATTTATAAAAGATATAATAAACTTTGAATTTTTACTTCCTTCTACATAACAGACTCACCAACAGAAACCAAGACACAAGCCAATGCCATCACACAGACTGGTCGCATCATTTCTATTGACAAGTGTTCTGTCCAACTTGGCAAGTGTGTTCAGCGGTTATTGGGTTATTGGTTTGTTCTATAACAACGAAGATCGATTCAATATTTCTGTAAGGACGGTATGGTCACATTTTATAGAACAATGCAACATTTTACAGTGACTTATTAGGTAGTATTCAATCAATTAAAACCTTTCAGTTCCTTCTGGAGCATAGGTCTTCAACAAATACATAGCAAGGTCTACTGTCTTGAGCCATCCGTCCCAGCTCTGGACGCTTCATGCCTGTTTTCTTTATGTACTGTACCCTTGTCTGTATAACATTTTCAGAGAACACATTTTTCGACAGAATAAGGAACCGTTATTGGTGAAATTTAAATAAATAAGCTTACATTTGATTGTTGTATTTAGGGAGGCAAAACATTTCCACGGGAAATGAAGGATGCCACAATTGTACACCTGTACAAGCCAAAGAGCAATCGTCAATCTTGCGACAACCACAAGGGTATCTCTCTGACCCGAGAGCTGCTCAACCGACTAAATGGTCACCTTGAGCAAGGATTACTCCCTGAGAGTCAGTCTAGTTTTCGTTCAGGTCGTGGGACAGTTGACATGATATATGCAGCACGTCAACTACATCGTCAAAAACAGAATTGTGACCTGTACACAGTTTGTGACGATCTGACCAATTGGGATATGCTATGGCAAATCGTGGCCAAGTTTGGCTGCTCCTGCAGATTCATTGCGGAGCTAATTTTATGATGCGCATGTACAGCACCATAAATAATTATTTGTGGACTTCCCAGTCACCACCGGTGTCAAAGAGGGTTGTGTGCTGACACCGACACTCTTCAGCATGGTCTTTGCAGCAATACTCACTGATGCTGCCTGTGGGGCTGTTGCTGCCAATCATATCAGGTACAGGACGCACGGTCAGTTGTCCACCCGGAGGCCCCTGAAATCATACAGCAAGGTGCGGGAGGTCTCTATCTTAGATTTCCTTTCGGTGGCCCATTCCGGTCTCAATACTTACCCAGAAGAAGGTATATAGTCCACCATGACCGAGTTTTCTGTGGCATGCAGTAACTTTGGTCTCACAATCAGCATTAAGAAAACAAAGAAACTCTTCCAGCCTGCGCCAGGGAAGCCGTACCAAAGTGTATCGTGCTGTGGTAGTATCCCATCTGCTGCATTTCTGTGAGACCTGGACATTGAATAACAGAAATGCCAGAGAGCTCAATCGTTTTACCGATTTTTAGACTGCTCAGAATAAGGTGCCAGCACATCGTGCCTTACTCTGAAATTCTTAGCAATACTAACATGTTGAGCATTCATACACTTTTGAAATTGGCTCAGCTAATATAAGCACACTCCAAAGCAATTGGTATACGGTGAGCTCAAACATAAAGGAAATTGTAACAACGTTTCAGAGCTGGAATGGATGGCCACGGTAAAGGAGAACGTATGATGTATTCATATTTCCTCTAGGGAGTCATTGCGCTCAATATGGCTCTCTGTCATCACACAAAGTGCTCGCCTGGGCGAGCAGAGAATCTTCAATAAAGCGAGGGAGAAGCGAGCAGCCCGAAAGGTCGCCACACATGGCGCTCTGTCTATCAACGCCGTCCACGTGTGTTCTCTCATCCTTGCAACTGTGTACTTCTAAAACTACTACTACTACTACTACTACTACTACTACTACTACTACTACTACTACTACTATTACTGCTACTACTACTACTACTACTACTACTACTACTATTACTAGTTTGACAATCACTTTCTTGCTCCTATGTTTAATGTTTATTTTTATCATACCTAACATTGCATTTTCCTTTTTCACTGCTCCCTGAACTTGCTCACTCACCTTACCTGTATGATCTATTATAATCCCTAGGTCCCTTTCCTTACCTATCTTTCTAATATTGTTCTCGCCCATTCTGTATTGATGTTCCATATTGGATTTTCGCCCATCCGTTTTTGCATGATATTATTTCGTGCGTGTATCTTACGTTTTGTTTCTTGACAGCGTGCGGTCCAACTTCACATCTAGATATTTGGGAGCAGTTCTGTGTTCAAACTCCTGCATTTGCCACCTATTCTGAAGTTTTCATTTTGCCTCTGTGTGTTCTCACGTTGTGATTATCTTAAAGTATTTATGTGGTTAAATACGTCTCGGGTCACAGTTTTTTCAGCAAAAGAAAATATGGAGATGTGTTTGTGACTATCGCACGATTGGCAGATGTCCTTTTGCTTACACGGATATACAATTGTGGAATCTTTATTTTCCAGTAGAACCTTCATACAGGCACCGAAAGAGTATAATCAGTTTTTAAAGAATTACATGACACACTTCTTGATAAATCTCAGCAGGGAGGGAATCTCAATCGTAAGCCCTGCATCTGGAGATCGACTTAATCGCGTCCAGTCTCGCTGGGATCGAGTTCAAGCATCTGGTCAATAGCCGCTCGAGACAAGCTATGGCTTCTTCGTTGATGATGCACAGACAGTTAAGGATGGATTAAAGTGCTCATCACTACACTGCATACAACACTCCAATACTTGAGTCTGCCAGACAATAAGTCTGACTACAGTCAAAGTAAATGTAAAATATTCAGTTCCAGACTGCAGCGACACCAAAGTATTCTTCACTTCCAGACTACAGTAACATCAAAGTATATATCTTCACTTACACCCCCAGACTTTACTGACATCAAATTATATGTCTTCACTTCCAGACTACAGTAACATCAAAGTATATATCATTACTTACACCCCCAGACTTTACTGACATCAAATTATATGTCTTCATTTCCAGACTGCAGTGACATCAAAGTATTCGTTTTCACATCCACTTCCAGACTTCAGTGACATCAAAGTATATGCATTCACTTAAAGAAGACTGCACTAATACCAAAGTATATGCATTCACTTCCAGACTGCACTGATACCAAAGTATATGTATTCACTTCTAGACCACACTGACATCAAAGTATGTCTTCCGTTCCAGACTGCACTGACATCAACGTATATGTCTCCATATCCAGAGTGCACTGACATCAAAGTATATGTCTCCACTTCCAGACTGCAGTCAATACATATTAAGACACACAAACTGCAATATATCTTGGCAGATAACCATTTCATAACTTGAGAATTTTTTTGATACGTTAGCTTCTCTTATAAATGCCAAGATTTTTACGAATCACGAATTGATTATTTATGTATATATTGGTCGATTTAATGGTTTATTGATTGATTGTGGGCAAATCAAAATAAACTACAGCTCTATAGTTACAGGCTGCAGTCAATGCAAACTTTGACTCTTTACATGCATGATACATTCAATACAAATTTGGCTCTTTAGTTACAGTTTACAGACAAAATAAATATTTTCTCTTTACGTACATGCTATAGTCACTACAAACTTTAGATCTTTACTTACAGGTCACAATTAAATTAAGCTTTGGCTTTTTCCGTACATGCCACAATGAATACAAACATTAGTTCCTTTTTTATATTAAAAAAATGTTAACGCGTTATTTACAGACTAATCAAAACAAACTTTATCTCTTTACATACAGGCTACAGTCAATACTAACTTTAGCTCTTTACTTACAGGCTGCAGTAAAAACAAAGTAACTCTTAGCTTACAAACTATAGTTAAAATAGACTTAAGCTCCTTACTTATAGGATATGGTAAACAAAACTTTAGTTCTTAATTTACAGGCTACAGTCAATACAAATTACAGGTCGTTACTTACAGGTCGTTACTTACAAGCTACAGTAAAAATAAAGGTTATCTCTTTACTTACACGTCAGTAAATGGTCTTCACTTACAGACTGTCACTTCAGTACTTGGTCTTCACTTACAGACTGTCACTTCAGTGCTTGGTCTTCACTTACAGAATGTCACTTGAGTATTTGGTCTTCACTTACAGACTGTCACTTTAGTACTTGGTCAATACTTACAGAATGCCACTTTAGTATCTGGTCTTCACTTATAGACTGTCGCTCCAGTATTTGGTATTCACTTACAGACTGTCACTTCAGTATCTAGTCTCCACTTACAGACGATGTCAGTTCAGTATCTGGTCTTCACTTACAGATGTCACTTCAGTATCTGGTCTTCACTTACAGACTATGTCAGTTCAGTATCTGGTCTTCACTTTCAGACTCCCAATGTGACTGAGTTTTACGATTTCCCTATACCAGTTATATACGATATTACTGATTGTTGCGTCAGCTTTTCTAATGTCTTATAAATACCAACATCTGGAGTATCGTCCTGCGGAATTAAATAAATATAATGTCTGCATCAGTAAAATAGTAAAAGTGAACATTGTGGATCAGCTATTGAGAATAGTCAGTTATATTATTTAATTTAATTTATGACTGGCTCAGTGAGTTTTGCGTAGGAAGATACACCCTTAAAACGTCGTGTTAAATCGTTCCAGATTATTTATATCTGGATGATCAAGTGTTTAGTCTCTGACATCGTCTGTACAAAAACTAAATAATAAACGTTGTATTGATTAACAATTTTATTGGTTCAATTATTTATATGTAGCTATCACTCAGGCAACAGCGCCAGAGGGGGCTTACTCGACAGAGGCATATCCGGCCATTGTCCCACGTCAAGAATGCCACCCATCATGCCAACAAATCCAAGTACCACTAGGCTGGTCATGTAGTCAGAAGGAAAGACGAACGCTGGAGCACAGCAGCCACTCTGTGGTACCCTCACCGCAAAAAAGACCACCTGGCAGACGCCCACCTAGACGTCCATGATTCGCTCGAGCTGCACAACACTCGCGATCCTGAAACAAACAAGTTAGCCATCCTCTGGACAACCAGTGCCCTAGAAAGAATCGACTGGAAACCGAGATGAGACCAGCACATAACCAAAAACCAATAGCACTGATCGATCCCAGCCCGCTGCAGAGAAATGCACCCGGAAACTACCAACTCGCACAAGAATCGGGACCTGTACAAGGAATAACGCCGTTGTAAATGTACAGGTCGCTTTTTATCCTTTCCAGTATGTTTTTATCTCCTCTACGATAAGAACTCCACACCTGTACTCAGTACTTCAATCTAGATCTAGCTAATGCTTTTTACAGTTTGACTTCCTTGCGCCTAAGTTTAATATTTATTTTTATCATATCTAACATCGCATTTATATTTTTCACTGCTGCCTTTACTTGCTCACTCACTTTAAATGAATGATTTATTATAACCCCTAGATCCCTTTCGTTTTCTATCATTCTAATATTGTTATCGCCTGTTCTGTAATTATGTTCCATATTAAGAATTACTAAGAATTTCTGAGTTGGGCACGTGTCATGTCACCTGATCCGGAGAATTGGGCACCTTTCCCTGTCACCTAATCCTGAAAGTTGGGCACCTTGCCCTGTCACCTGATCCTGACAGTCGGACACCTTGCCCTGTCACCTGATCCTGACAAACCTAGGCATCTTGCCTGTCACCTGATCCTGAGAGTTAGGCACCTTGCCTTGTCATCTGATCCTGACCAACCTAAGCACTATGCCCTGTCATCTGATCCTGACCAACCTAAGCACCTTGCCCTGTCATCTGATCCTGGCCAACCTAGACGCCTTGCCCTGTGACCTGATCCTGACCAGCCTAGGCACCTTGCCGTGTCACATTATGCTGACCAACCTATCCAATTTGCCCTGTCACCTGATCCTGAGCAGCAGATGCAGACATTTCAAGTGAAAATGATTTAGCTGGCTGACATGTTTGCTATACACTGTCCATGTCTTACAGGCATGCAGCAGGGTGGTTAACACTACATATACTTTAACCTTGGTGACGACCCTATCGGCTCCAGACGTTTGCTTGCTGCTTCCAAACGTAGAGCTCACCTTTGCAATCATGTTGTTAATCTCAAAGTCGATATTCGTCTCTCAAGTGAGGGTTCTGAATAGGTAGGCAAAGCTCTCGACTGCCTGGAGACGTTGGTTCTGTACTGCTGTTCATGAGCAGGTTGGGAGAGTATCTCAGTTTTTCTAGTGATGATCGTGAGGCCAAAGTTACTGCATGTCGAAAACCCCATTACGGTGGATTGCATATCTTTTTCTGAGCAGGTGTTGAGGGCGGAACAGTCATCAGTTAGCAGATTATCCAAGATCGTGGCCTTAGTCACCTTGCTGTAATACTTCACGCGTCTCGGATTGGGCAGCCGACCTTGGGTCCCGTACTTGATATGCATGCCAGTAGCATAACCATGCACATTATCAGAGAGCATTGCTGCAAAGCCCATGCTAAAGGGTATCGGTGCAGGCACACAACCTTGGTTACTGGGAAGACCGCAGACAATTCTCTTTCTTACAACCGCAATGAATCAACCAGAACAACCAAACATCGCCATGGTTTGCGTTTGCCCTTTTCTATTGGCGGTGTCAAAGGACTTACTCAAGTCGCTAAAAACTGTACATGTTACAATAATGTTCTTGACATTTCTCCTGGAGTTGACACATTGCATATACTATGTTGACCGACCGTGATTCGTACAAAAACCACACTGACTCTGGAAGTAGTACCTGCTCAAGGTGACCGATTGAGCAGTTGAGCAGGGCCCTGGACAGAACTTCGCCGCAGTTGACAGCAGGGAGATTCCCAAGTGGTTGTCGCAATATTTGACGGTTGGTTTTCTGCTTGCTTGTTTAAACTATGTTTGTATATTAATAGAAAGAGAGGTGAGAGAGAGAGAGAGAAGGAGAGAGAGAAAGAGAGAGAGGGAGAGAGAGAAAGAGAAAGAGAGGGAGAGAGAGAGAGAGGGAGAGAGAGAAAGAGAGAGAGAGGGAGAGAGAGAAAGAGAGAGAGAGAGAGAGAGAGAAAGAGAGAGAGAGAGAGGGAGAGAGAGAGAAAGAGAGAGAGAGAGAGAGAAAGAGAGGGAGTGAGAGAGATGCGGTTATAGTGACCAAAAGTGAGGACATCCAGAGACTTAGAGGTAGTTTGAAAAAGACGAAGGTCTGCGCACAGGATATTAACACCCGACCTCCATAAATACGGATATCGTCACTTTGGAGGTCGTCAACAGCTTCACTTATCTGAGGTCTGCCATTAGCAACACTCTTAAGCTCGATGTGGAGATATACCGTAGGCCTGGCAATGCTAACACCTTTATGACCCGCTTGATGAAGAGAGCCTAAAAGAACAATGTGATGTCTCACTACAACAAGTTCTCTCATGTATTGAAGCGAAACGTGAAGCATTTACATAAAGCTAGAGCAGCGGCTACCACCTTTCACGTGAGGTGTCTACGGCGGGATATTGATGATTGGGTGGCAAAAGAGAGTGTCACAATATGTAGTCTTGCAGCGAGCAAACACTCCCAGCATGTCTCGTTGTTGAGTCAACGACGCCTTCGATGAAGCATGTTTACTGAATGAAAGATGAGAGTCTGCCAAAGAATATCCGTTATATACAGCTGGCAATTGTAGCTAAAAGAATCGGCTGCCCCACACTTTTCTATAGCACCACATTTCCATTGCATGTATTCTGCCTGGGATATCTGCTGAAATGGTCCAGGTCTCGCAGGCATACAGAAATAGTGATAGCACCAAAGAGCGCATTAGTCTAATTTTTATGCCGATGCGAGCCGCTTGTCTTGCCATATAGGTTTCAGCCGAGTAAGCGCCGCTGTTGTTTGTGCCATTCTTACAATTACCTCTGGCTGCGATCCCTCTTTACTGATCAATGATCCAAGATATTTGAAATGTTGTATCACCTCAAGTTCCTGCCCATTTGCCTCTATTACAGACCTAAACCCCTCTATGTTATTAGTTATGAGCTTTGTTGTATCTGCATTTATTTCCATACCAAAACTCTGGGCGGCTCTATCCAATTAACCAATCAACTCCTGGAGTTCCCTTTCTGTACCTGCCAATACATCAATATCATCTGCAAATCGGAAGTTTGTGATAAGCCTGTCACCTATTTTAACCGTGCCAACATGTCCTACTAAGGCTGTCTCCATTATTCTCTCCAAGAATGTATTGAAGAGTGTTGAGGAGAGTATGCAGCCCTGTCTCACACCCACCGTCGTGCGGAACCAATCGCCTAGCGTTCCCTCTACCGAGACTGCGCTTGTCGCCTGCTCATAAAGGTTTGCAATTACCCTCACAATATCACTGTTGAACTTATAATGCTTCATTGTTGACCATAGCGCCGCATACCACACTCTGTCAAACGCCTTTCTAAAGTCAATGAAGTCATGGTAGAGTTGTTGATACTCTGAGTACTTTTCATTTATTAGCCGGAGATTAAATATCTGCTCGATGGTGCTCCTTCCCGCTCGAAAGCCCGCTTGTACTTCGGCAATGATATTCTCTGCCTGTGGTTTCATTATGTTAAGTATTATTCTCAAGAGAACTTTGCTTGGATGACTTATCAGACTGATTGTTCGATAGTTCTGACACATGTTTAGGTTTCCTAATTAAGGCAGTAGTATAATTACTAATTTTGTCCAGCTGGTGGGCCACTCTCCTGTCTGCCAAATTATATTACAGATGTATGTCAGGGTATCAATTGTTGCCTCACACTTGTAGGAGCTCTGCTGGGATATTATCCACACCTACAGCTTTCCCTTTCTTCAGCATTTTCCCGGCTACATTTACTTCTTCCCGTGTTATCATTTGATTTTCCTCTAACAGACTCACTTCAGGAGATATTGCAATTCTTGGGTCACCAAGACCTTCATGCTTATATAGTTCCGAACAGTGCTCTGTTTATTTCTTACAAATGTCTTGAGCTTCTGTGAGACATTTTCCACTCTTGTTCTGGATCGTTGTATTTCGACTTTGTACAGGCCTTACTAAGTCCTTGACTATTTTATGTTACGTATAAAGATCGTGTAAAGAACGTAGAAATACGACAGAGAGTTGAAAACGCTATTGGTCTTTTTGAAGATCTGTTCACAAAAATTAAAAGACGAAAGATGGCCTGGTGCGGGCACGTCGCGAGGTCCAACGGAATTACCAACTCGATACTATTTGGTTCCGTACCGGGACAGAGAGGGCGATGACGTCCAAGGGAGAGGTGGGTGGACAACATCACTGAGTGGTCAATCCTTCGTCCCGGGGAGATACGACAGGCGTAGCAGACAGAGAAAAATGGCGTTGGATTTTGGGAGTGTCTTCAAGTGAGCCTCAACGACCTGATGGGTTACGGGATGAACTGAACTGAACATATGTATGTATATATGTGTGTGTTTGTGTGTGCTCCGTGCGTGCGTGCGTGTATAAAAGAGGGTTTCTTAATATCAGGAAACGCAAAAGAGATGTTTCAGAAAATTAAATTAAAAAAAAAGTAAACGCATGGAGCTAGTTTTCTTTAAGACAAGTGGCGGATACAATTTATATGGGAAGCGGGGTGGGGGTGGGGGTGGGGGTGGGTGGAGGGGGGTAGGATAGACGTATCTAAGGGATAGTACCTCACGGTGAGAGGCAGCCACATCCTTGATGGCCAGGATACTATTTGGTTCCCCCACTTCTGTCTAGCTCACGTATGGCTTCTAGAGTTTGCCTGTGTACGACAGCGCCACCCCCCGGGCAACGGCTTTGGATGGCCGGCTAAACTACGTGAGTGAAACGACAAGAAGGGGAGTCCGCCCCTGACAAGTACACACAGCTGCTGGTGGAAGAGGCGGAAGATCGACCTGTGCGACAACGACTCTAAAAGCGGGAGCTGGAAACGCCTGGTATCGGGCTAAGGGCGCATCAGAGAACATAGTTGGTAAGCGGCCAGAACAACGTTCAGAAAGCAATTGCACACTAATAGATGTAAAATGCCAAGAAACCTATGACAGTCGAGAGAAACGAAACTCAGAGAGCTGATGATGATGATGATGATTATACAATTTATAGCATGACAGACAGTAGGACAATGGAAGTTTGGTCTAGGGTTTATCTCTATTAAATTAAGTGTATATTACATTGCTAATAAATCGCAGGCCTGCGATTTGTGCAATAATATTTTCAAATGTAAACATGATCATCTTTGTAATATTCTATTGTATATTTTATCAGGACACTTTACAGTTAAAACCTTAAATATATATTTTGGTAAATTCCGCTTTTTTAAAGTGCAACACAGGTGTATAATTTGTTGACGTAGTCACCATTGCGTCCGATACAAGTCCCCCAGCGCCTATTAAGTGAATGGGTTTCTGTGAAGAAAAAAAATTCTTCTGGTCGCGTGTGTAACCATTCATGCACCACCTGCTGGACCTCTTGATCAGACATGAAAGTATTTTCTCTCAATGCATTTGTAATCGTCCAAATACGTGGAAATCACACCGGGCTAGGTCTGGCGAGTACGGCTGGTAGGGTAGACACTGAGATACTGATCTTGGTCAGTATATAGAGCCTGCCCCTGACGCCATGTTCTGATCAGTATGTTGTGCCTACATCTAACTCAACGTCCTGGTCAGTATGTTGTGCCTGACCCAAACGCAACGTCCTGGTTAGTATGTTGTACCTGACTCTGACGCGACGTCCTGTTCAGTATGCTGTGCCTGCCTTTGACACGACGACTAGTCAGTAAGTTGTGCTTGACTCTGATGCGATGTCCTGGTCAGTATGTTGTGCCTGACTCTGATGCGATGTCCTGGTCAGTATGTTGTGCCTGACCGGACTAGCGTCTCAGTTCCCCTAGTTGTTAGTGTGGTACTAGATGGTTCCTTTGTTCACTTTAGCCACTCATACTTGAGTAGATACTCTTGACGACTTTCGTTGGCGGCAGGTTACAGTGCTCTACTGGTTTCCCGAGGCATTCTTTAGAAAATGTACTGGGATCCTCTTTGCTGTAGTGCAATGCGGGGCTTATCAGTAAGTTCATCACTATTGGGATAGCAGTGCCAAACTCGACCTCGTTAGCCAGACTGAAATTAAAACAGCAAGTTTCCAGAAAGAGCTGTTTAGAAGTGAGGTTGAGTCTTGGTCATTATGTTGTGTTTGGCCGGATGTTAGTCTCCCCTCCACCATTCACATTGGTAATGTTCAACAATTGACCTTAAAACAGATCATAAAAATACAATTCACGTTCTCTCTTATTTGGTCATTGTTGCCAATGTCATTTTATTCATATCATAAACATCATCATTATTTATTTGTTTGGGCATGAAGATGCAGAAAGTGAATAAGCTTAAAGCCGACCCAGCGATTCATAGCTGGCTGCTTTCATCAGGGTCAGTGATCCATATTGACCAAGACCCTATCGAGCCTTCCAAGGCGGCCCTAGAAACATTCTGCAACCATTCAGCCTGTCTAAGATAATATCGATCAAAGTGGGAAGGCATTCACAGTCACAACAATCGGCTTTCAATCAGCGGGTTAGACTGTTACCTCAGTTTATTCAGTGTTGGGTTTGATAACAAAATTACTGCAGGCCGCAGAAAAAACCTCTGACATGGCGGACTGCATATCTTGTTCTGAGTAGGTAATAAGGAAACAATCGTCAGCAAACAGGAGATCCAAGATGGCGTCTTCATTCACCTTGGTGTGAGGCTTCAGGTGTCTCGTGATGAACAGCAGAAACTGCGTCCTGTACCTGATATGAATGTCAGTTTCACTGAGATGAACAACACCAGAAATCATTCCTGACACATACATAAAGTGTGTCAATGTCAGCATACATCACTGTTTTACACCGTTGGAGACTGGTAATGCTGCAGACAATTCTCCGTTGCGCAGTACAAGAGACAACATGCCATCATGAAACTGGTGGGTAAATGTTATAAAATTGTTGGACCAGTAAAACTTCGTCAAGATTCAACAGAGCACATGACTGTTGAAGATGTCAAATGCCTTGGTTTGATCGACAACAGCTATGCACAGGTCGCGCCACTGTTATTGACATTTCTTTTAGAGTTGGCATGCTGCACATAACATGTGGACCGTCTGACGACCCGATTGAAAACATCGTTGACACTCTAGTGGTAGGCCCTGCTCAAAATGACTAATTAGGGGGTTGAATTTTGGCCAGGATTGCTAGAAAAATGATTGCCATGTTGTAATAGCAGGACTAACGTTTACCTCGTCACTTGTACACATGGATGATGGAAGCAACTTTAAGATCTTCAGGTATCTGGCCGTCATCCGACATTAAACGGAATACGAAGTAATTTGTGGAAGCAGCGTGGAATCCTCTGTTTTGTAAGTTGCAGTAGAAAGATAATCTGACCAAAGTTTCTTGCCGCTAAACATTTGGCGGATTACTTGTTTGACGTCACCAATGCTTGTAGGAATATCGGAACTATCGTTGAAAAGGAGATAATAAATACCTTTGAAACACGGAAATATAGAAAATAAGACGCATTTTTGGAAAGACATAATATTACATTGCAGAAAACAACACTGGAAGCAAAGGCGGAGAGAAAAAGTGCCAGACTAATATCAAAAGATGGAATAGCAAAAGCCTGTCAGATTTCACTAGCAAGCGACTGTCACCGTTGGAGATCTACTTCTGTTGATCTTTCATTTGGAGATGGTACTTGAATTAAACTGAGCAGTTCGTATGTATAAACACTCATCTCTGTTAAATTATTTCTTTGTTTCAGTCAATGTTCTCTGTTAAATAATGAAATATTGTTACGACGAATTCACTTGATCTGTTTTATGAATATAACCTAGTTTCATATTAGGACATGGTCTATCAGCTGTTTGCTCTACTAATCTGTAGATCTGCTACAAGAATATTTGAATTTCTCAGAATCCCGTTACACAAAGAAACAACTTGACTGTTATGACCTCATTCAGTGCACGACTCCACTGAACAAAATATGTGAAAGAGCAGCACTATCGGCCTACACAATTTGACCTGACAGAAGAGAATAAGGAAGAGTTCTGTCAGTGAGTTAGTACAATATTGGAGTTTACTTGCACACCAAATCACTGTTTCTAGTGCATCAAGTCATCAAATGTTAAGTGCAGTTTAAGTTTTCCGAGAACGGGACCCGAAACTTAGATAATCAATTTACCACTCACTCACTCACTCACTCACTCACTCACTCACTCACTCACTCACTCAATCAATCAAGTAAATATATATATATATATATATATATATAAATATATAAATATTAGAAATGTCAGTAAGGGAATCATAAAATTCTTAGAAACGGTAACTGGGTTATTTATTTGTTTAACAGTAACTTTGTGTAGGTTCACCTGCCCATTCCTCTCTATCTCGTTATTTCTTTCCCCCTTCTCTCTCTCTCAGACTTACCCTATTTCTAATTTTTCTCTCTATCCTCACTCTGCTATCTCTCTCTCTTTGTCTCTCTCTCTCTCTCTCTCTCTCTCTCTCTCTTTCGTATTTTGTTTTTAAATTAATTCCTTTGTGTATGTTTATCTCAGCCAAATAGATGGCAGTTGTAAGAAGCGACATTCTGAAAAGGACAAGCTGCTTCATTTATATATATATAACATTTAATGTGTGTGTTTATGTATATATTTCTATCTCTTTATGTATGTATTTCTATCACTCTATGTATATATTTCTATCTTTCTATGTATATATTTATGGATACAAATTAGAACGTATACTCAAGATTGTGCACATCTGTATTTGGGCGTATGTGTCAACGTGTTGTTATGTAACAATTTTGATAATTTCATTTTCGGCCTAATTTGTCTTAAAGGGCATAAAACGATTAATGCGGATTCCTGACCACTTTCAGGTCATTTGCTGCTTCACAAGTGGTTTTGCATGTGGTCTTCTGTGTTCTATTTTTCATTACAGGCAAAGTTTATGGATCTCGCTTCAATAGGTCTCCTTTAGGAAGAATGCACCAATTCACTTTGCATGCTTTTAGAGCATTTGTTTTCCTAACAATGTATTTTACGTAATGGCGTCGTAAACCAAATGCACAATGTGTCACCAACCACCTCGCAAGACACATTGAGGTGTAACAAGTCTATTCTTTACTACCCAATAAAGGGCCCCGAGATTCACTCTAACAAATTGGTATCGATTCTATGCTAACTGTTCTTTTTGTGATCCGTTATATGTTTTCGTTTGCTCTTTCGCCACGAGGAAAACATTTTAGAGGTAATATTTGTTTCGTTTTAATTTTGTCCAAGGAAAGTAACTGAGTCAAACCTGTTTTTTTTTTATCCACTAACTTTCTAAGTCTCTCCTCAACTATTATTTGATGTAGGTGTATTTTGTGTGTGCCTTACTGTCTCTACAAGATACTTATCGTTGGAACGGGTTTGAAAATAAATCTTAGAGATTTCAAATCGAGCTTGGTAGTGGGCTCCCAAATGTTCTAAATGATTACTGACCATTGAATAGTTCTTACGATCGCGTTGACTAGGAACAAACAAGCCTCCATCATCAGTTACAACACACCATCTACGAGCAGCTCGGAAGACGCTAAAGAAAAGTTAGATAAAGATTTGGAGACACTAATCGACGCTGAATCAAAGAACAGTAAGTTGATCATTCTTGGTGACTTCAATTCCTCTTTTTGTGATGACTTTGCTTCATGGAATGGATGAATGGCAAAAATGGCATCGGTAGCTGAAATATCAACGGACACCTGGTCTTGAGGACATGTGCAGCAAGAGAACCTCTAATTACTAATACAGTGTTTCGTCTTCTCAAACGCAATAAAACCACTTGGATGTTTTCATGGCCAGATCACTGTCAATTAGTTGATCATGCCATTGTTCGGAGACGGGATCGCAAGGATGTACGTGTGGCAAAGTGCTATGTGTGGAGCAGAGTGTTGGACGGACACAGACTGGTGATATCTAATATGAACTTTTGGTATCCATGCTCCTAGACGACCACAAAACACTAAAACCTCAAATCGTCACACCTCTGGTCTCAAAGATAACTGCACACGACAATCAATTGCTCAAACTCCTACATATCAGCTAAACAAAATGGACAATGCTATGACTGACATAGAATCCAGTGGCGCCACCTTTAACACACCGGTTCAGTCTACTGCTGTTGTTGCTCTCGGTACCCATAAACGCAAAAATCCAGATTTGTTTGTTGAGATTTGTGAATTGATCTAGCCCCTGCTAGACGAGAAGTAACGCACCTACTATACATACACAAGCGATCCTCACTCTGTATCGAAAACGAATGCTTTCACAAGATCTCGACTGTACAATGATAGCTCCGGGGCTCAGTCGCAAGGCTCATGAGATCTAGTCTTTTGATGACAGACATGAGATGAGTAATTTTTACAGTGCTCTGCAGGCTGTTTAGGGTCCGAATAAATCAGATCTGGTTCGGCTATTAAACGAAGAAAGTAATTTTAATAATGTCCTTAAGAGACCATCAACTGTTAATGAGAAGGCAATTGATAATTACCGCAAATAGAAATGAATGAGAGCATGGATGATCCTCCAACCGAGCAGGAAACTCGGGCCGCGATTGACCTCCTATCAAATGACAAAGCTCCGGGAGCTAATGTGATCCTAGCGGAGATCTATAAAGCTGACTGCCAAAAGATGGTTAAGAAGTTTATTCCATTATGTGGAAGGAATAGATCATCTCACAAGAATTCAAGGACGCGTTCATTGTTTTCATTAATCAAGAACGAAAGTCAGAGGCGCGAAGACGATCAGATACCGTCGTAGTTCTGACCATAAACGATGCCGACTAGTTGCTTCGATGACTCTGCGGGCAGCTTCCGGGAAACCAAAGTGTTTGGGTTCCGGGGGAAGTATGGTTGCAAAGCTGAAACTTAAAGGAATTGACGGAAGGGCACCACCAGGAGTGGAGCCTGCGGCTTAATTTGACTCAACACGGCCAACACCGAAATGATTGACATGCCGAGACCACTCTTCTGGAGTCTAATAAGGAACTGGTGCTGGACTTAGACCCCCAGAAATCTGGGGTTATGTCCCCTGTGGCTCGGTTTTGTCTGCATCCAGTGTTTAATAAAGGAATTGACGGAAGAGCACTATCAGGAGTGGAGCCTGAGACCTAAGTTAACTTACCACGCCAATACTGCAGAATGACTATCAAAAAGTACACCTTCGTGGGGTCTAATAGAGAACATGTGCTGGAATTAGACCCTCGAAAATTTTTTGGGGCTACCCTTTAAGAAACTTGATTGTCTCGCTAAGGGAATTGACGGAAGGGCACCACCAGGTGTGGAACCTGCGGCTTAATTTGACTGAACACGCCAATACTGTAGAACAACTAACAAATTGAGAGCACTGCCGTTTGGATCTAATAATGAACGTACGCTGGTATTAGACTCACGGACGACAAGTCAGCTCTCAAACACTCAAATGAAAGAACGCTACGGAAATCGTGTTTAACTCCGCAGAAACCGCAGATTTCAAATACCTGGTCATTGACAAACAAAAGCCCTCAATAAATTCGTCTGACCAAATAGTGAACGGGTGCTGGAAATAGATCTGAAGACAGGTCAGTTTTACCCTACAAATGACAGGGCGTTGCTACGGAAAACCAGCTCAAATCGAGAGGAGCCGCAGACACTTTGGTTCACGTACCAGGCTGATAAGCCAAGGGCGCGAGGCTACCATGTGGGGGATTACGGCCGAACCCTTGTAAGCCGCAATCCCGCCCAAAATCTCAGCACCACTGCAATGGGAGGCTCCTACATGCTCGGGACCTGGGGCTTGCACCCCAGCCCTATCAGGTAGAGCCACAGTAAGAGGTCCTTGCCGCCCGCAAATCGAAGCGGGCGGACAACTGCTTGATACTCACCCTATACGGCGATGGGGTGCGAAAAACACCAACCAAAGACTTAGAACCTGGTCGGGGTGTCGAAAACAGTAGAGCAGCCACCACACTGTGAACTGTCAAGACTCAACCACTGACCATGAGAGTTGTCCGCACACCAGGCGATCAACATCTCTGTGACATTACCAGGCTTGTCCTCTGGCTAAATGCACTCCGGTTACGATATCTACCTCTGTACGTTATCAGCCATAACTATCATGCTGGACGCAGAAGAGATGCAGACCAGCGGACATTGCACACCTGCCCCACTGTGTCAACACCCCAGGTGGCGGGGAATGCTAGGCGTACCATCCCTGCATAGAAGCCAAGAAAATAAAGGGAAAAAGAGATACCCCACTCACATGCAAATGCTACGATTCTGGCAGGACGTGACGATCCTGGGATACAGACACACTGGACTGCCTCTCTTCCGGGTAAACCAGTCCATCTCATATATCACATATCATCATTGCACCCTATAGACACGAGTAGTGAAGACTCGATAGTCTGGTAAGACAACTTCGATAGGAGAGAAAACTCCGATCATAAACAACTGCTGCCTTGCAGATAGGCTGGGGACAGCCAAAGGCTAAGGAGGGCATCCCTACAGAAACGCCTGTTGAAATCGGATGCACGGGGCCGCAAGCCTAACAAAACAGTGCAACGTAAATCACAGTATGATGGCAGCACAACCTATTCGAAAAACGCATGGCGCTCATCCTGAGGAGACCCGCCAGGCAGCGATAGCGCCGGGCCCCACGCCTCGAAGGGGCCCACCCTTGACTACTGGTGGTCACCCACCCATGTGTCGTGGAGTCAAGGCACATGGCTATGGGGTAACGTCTATTGGCCAAAACCTCAAGACCCTCAAAATATTACAGTGGAATGCGGAGGGAGTCATTAACAAAAAACTTTCCCTAACACACCACCTGCATGAAGGTAAGATTGACGTGGCATGTATCCAGGAAACGCACCTCAACAATAACCATAAATTCTCAATCAGAGGATACCAGACCTTCCGTCTAGATAGAGAAGGCCACAAAGGAGGGGTCCTGATACTGACCAGAAACAGCATACCGAGTAGCGCGGTACCTGTCAATCACACCGGACAAGCAGAAATTGTAGGAGTTGACATAATGGCTCAAGAGACGAAGCTCCGCATTTTCAATCTGTACAGACCACCAAACAGAGACCTATCGCTCTCGAGTATGGAGGTCAGAGACTCCAACTGCATAGTAGTTGGAGATTTCAACAGCCACTCGGAGAGATGGGGATACTCTGACACAGACAGCAGAGGTGACGAAGTGGAAGATTGGGAGATAGATGCAAATCTCTCCCTAATCAATAGGCCGGAGGATAGCCCTAGCTTCTATTCAAGAACATGGCATACCACCTCGACTCCAGATTTGGCCTTCTCCACACAGGACATACACTATAAAATAGACCGCCAGGTGCTAAACCAACTGGCAGGTAGCGACCACAGGCCGATCAGGCTAACCATTGACATGGAAGTAGGCCCACAGGAAACAAAACCGCTCCCACGTTGGAATTACAAACGAGCCGACTGGGACAGATTTGCAATCCTGACAGATGGGCTGTGTGAAACCATCAACACACGAAACACCAAAATGAAGCCCATGGTAGAGAGCCTAAGCAAGGCAATAATGCAAGCCGCCACTGAAACCATCCCAAGAGGAGCTAGGAAAAACTATAAGCCCTACTGGAATGATGAGTTACAGAAAGTGGAAGATGCAGTAACAAATGCTAGGAACATGGCAGAACGAGAAAAATCCGTGGAGGCAAACATCGCCCTCAAAGCCGCCGCGGCGAAGTACAAACACACTCTCAAGCAAACAGCAAGAGAAAGTTGGAAAAATAAAACGGAAAGTTTAAACCTGGACAAAGAAGGGAACAAGCTATGGAAGCTAGTCAGAGCCATGAACGACGAAACCCCGTCAAATAAACAAATTACTATCAAGCAAGGCGAGAACTTGATCACAGGTAAGAAAGCCGCAAACGCCTTTGTCGACCACTATGCCAGAGCAAACCACATCGAGGTCCCTGCAGATAAGCATACAGACATTAGCGAAGAGCTAAAGGGGCACGAAAACATAAATACGGCTCCTGAAGAGCACATGATGGCCAAACTAACAATGCGCGAAATGGAAGAGGCTATGAGAACACTAAAGAGAAGGAAATCTCCCGGAAAAGACGGGATAACAAACGAAATGCTGATGGGGCTGGGCCAAACAGCGAAGAAAAAACTACTATCAGTCCTGAACCAAAGCTGGAAAAGGGGTATTGTACCCCAGGCATGGAAAGATGCAATACTGGTACCAGTACCAAAAACAGGAAAGGACAAAACAGATCCGAATGGATACAGGCCCATAAGCCTACTGAGCTGTGTCGGCAAGCTGATGGAACGGATGATAAACACCAGACTGATGTGGCATCTGGAAGAAAAACGAATACTAATTCCACAGCAAGCCGGCTTTAGACAGCACAGATCCACTGAGGACCAGGTCATCCTCATAGCCCAGGAGATAGAAGATGCCTACCAGGCACAGAAACACACAGTAGCTGTTTGGGTGGATCTGGAAAAGGCATTTGACAAAGTCTGGAAGGATGGACTTAGAGTCAAGCTAAGGAGAAGTGATGTTTGTGGGAAGATGTACAAGTGGATCAACCACTACCTCAAACAAAGAACGGCCAGAGTCCAAGTACAAGGGCAGATGAGCAAAAAGGTGACACTCGAGCAGGGAGTACCCCAAGGGGGAGTACTGTCACCCACACTCTTCCTGGTATATATAAACGATATTACAGAGAATATACCAAGAAGAGTCCATAGCTCAATGTTTGCAGACGATCTGGCTATGTGGACCTCTGAAAAGAATCTCACCATAGCAAGAAATCGGATGCAAACGGCCCTAACATCGCTGGAAGAGTGGGCGAACTCATGGCTGGTCAAAATAAACGAGGAGAAAACCACGTGCACAATATTCTCGCTCTCATTAAAACCCCAAAGTACCAAATTAAGCCTAAATGGCAAAATCCTGCAGCCAAACGACAACCCAACCTATCTGGGAGTCACATTTGATCGGCGCATGACATGGAAAAGTCAGATTGAGAGAAACCGAATGAAAGCCAGAGAAAGAATGGCGATCATGAGGAAACTTGCTGGCACAAGCTGGGGAGCAGACGAAGGCATACTAAAGAAACTGTACACTGGAAGAGTGAGACCAGTTCTCGAGTATGGCATCGCGGCATGGACAACAGCAGCGAAGGCGAACTTCGATAAAGTTAACAAACTTCAAAACCAAGCCATGAGAATCATAACAGGTGGCATGAAGTCAACGCCAATTGTAGAACTTGAAAAGATTACAAAACTGCAATCCATGACCGACAGAAGAGACTGCAGAGCCCAGCTGCAGTCAGAGAAACTCCGAAGACTGACGGACCATCCAATGTACCAGAGGCTAAACAATTTGGGAACTGGGAAGCTAAAGCGGAGAAACTTTGCAGAAATAGCCAAAGCAAAGATGCACGAAGATCCCATAAACGCACTAACAACACCAAAACCCATCACTACTGTACGAAAACCTACTTGGAGGCAGGATATATTTCCAGAGGTGGTAGAAAATATACCAGGTATTGCAAACAAAAACTGCCAGACCGAAAAAGAAAGGAGAGACACTACCCTAAGCTTCATAACGAAAAGCTACCCAAGCATGGACTGGATCCATGCATACACCGACGGTTCTGTAACAAACACTACACAGAACGGAGGGGCAGGAGCATTCCTGAACCTACCAAATGGCAGAAAAATAACACTGTCATTCGCTACTGGTAAGTACACAAGCAATTTCAGAGCAGAGGCAGAGGCACTGAGGGCGGCAGTGGAAGAAATGGCAACACACAGTGAAAATGAGAGCCATATAGTCCTGCTGACAGATGCTCTCGAAGTAGTCACAGCGCTAAAAAGCCAGAAAAACACTGAGCTTAATGACTTAAGAGCAGCACTCTGCAAACTGTGCCAACAGTCCGCACCAAAAAGGGTAGTGGTACAGTGGGTTCCGTCACACTGCAACATCCAAGGCAACGAGGAGGCAGACAGACTGGCAAAAGAAGGTGCAAGGCTACCACAAATAGATACCAGTATGACGTACGAAGAGTCAAAACGGCTTATCAAAGCCAGGTACATGTCCAAATGGGAAACCGAACATACTGGTTACACCAAAAACGATGCCTATTACCAGTTGAACCGAAGAGAGCAGGTCGTTGTCTTCAGACTTCGCACTGGCCACAACAGACTGAGGTACCACCTCTTCAACAAATTGAAGATAGGGTGTACCGACGAATGCCCGTGCGGTACTGGTAAAATGACCACTGAACATCTGCTGCAGAACTGCCCGACATACGAGGATCAGAGAGAGCAGATGTGGCCATTGCCAGTGGAACTGCAAGACAAGCTCTATGGTAGTGGCGAGAGTCTCAGGATGACCGCCGCTTTTTTCGAAAAAATAATGGTTACTGTCTGACTGTGTACGCAGAAGAAGAAGAAGAAACCTGGACAAAGAAGGGAACAAGCTATGGAAGCTAGTCAGAGCCATGAACGACGAAACCCCGTCAAATAAACAAATTACTATCAAGCAAGGCGAGAACTTGATCACAGGTAAGAAAGCCGCAAACGCCTTCGTCGATCACTATGCCAGAGCAAACCACATCGAGGTCCCTGCAGATAAGCATACAGACATTAGCGAAGAGCTAAAGGGGCACGAAAACATAAATACGGTTCCTGAAGAGCACATGATGGCCAAACTAACAATGCGCGAAATGGAAGAGGCTATGAGAACACTAAAGAGAAGGAAATCTCCCGGAAAAGACGGGATAACAAACGAAATGCTGATGGGGCTGGGCCAAACAGCGAAGAAAAAACTTCTATCAGTCCTGAACCAAAGCTGGAAAAGGGGTATTGTACCCCAGGCATGGAAAGATGCAATACTGGTACCAGTACCAAAAACAGGAAAGGACAAAACAGATCCGAATGGATACAGGCCCATAAGCCTACTGAGCTGTGTCGGCAAGCTGATGGAACGGATGATAAACACCAGACTGATGTGGCATCTGGAAGAAAAACGAATACTAATTCCACAGCAAGCCGGCTTTAGACAGCACAGATCCACTGAGGACCAGGTCATCCTCATAGCCCAGGAGATAGAAGATGCCTACCAGGCACAGAAACACACAGTAGCTGTTTGGGTGGATCTGGAAAAGGCATTTGACAAAGTCTGGAAGGATGGACTTAGAGTCAAGCTAAGGAGAAGTGATGTTTGTGGGAAGATGTACAAGTGGATCAACCACTACCTCAAACAAAGAACGGCCAGAGTCCAAGTACAAGGGCAGATGAGCAAAAAGGTGACACTCGAGCAGGGAGTACCCCAAGGGGGAGTACTGTCACCCACACTCTTCCTGGTATATATAAACGATATTACAGAGAATATACCAAGAAGAGTCCATAGCTCAATGTTTGCAGACGATCTGGCTATGTGGACCTCTGAAAAGAATCTCACCATAGCAAGAAATCGGATGCAAACGGCCCTAACATCGCTGGAAGAGTGGGCGAACTCATGGCTGGTCAAAATAAACGAGGAGAAAACCACGTGCACAATATTCTCGCTCTCATTAAAACCCCAAAGTACCAAATTAAGCCTAAATGGCAAAATCCTGCAGCCAAACGACAACCCAACCTATCTGGGAGTCACATTTGATCGGCGCATGACATGGAAAAGTCAGATTGAGAGAAACCGAATGAAAGCCAGAGAAAGAATGGCGATCATGAGGAAACTTGCTGGCACAAGCTGGGGAGCAGACGAAGGCATACTAAAGAAACTGTACACTGGAAGAGTGAGACCAGTTCTCGAGTATGGCATCGCGGCATGGACAACAGCAGCGAAGGCGAACTTCGATAAAGTTAACAAACTTCAAAACCAAGCCATGAGAATCATAACAGGTGGCATGAAGTCAACGCCAATTGTAGAACTTGAAAAGATTACAAAACTGCAATCCATGACCGACAGAAGAGACTGCAGAGCCCAGCTGCAGTCAGAGAAACTCCGAAGACTGACGGACCATCCAATGTACCAGAGGCTAAACAATTTGGGAACTGGGAAGCTAAAGCGGAGAAACTTTGCAGAAATAGCCAAAGCAAAGATGCACGAAGATCCCATAAACGCACTAACAACACCAAAACCCATCACTACTGTACGAAAACCTACTTGGAGGCAGGATATATTTCCAGAGGTGGTAGAAAATATACCAGGTATTGCAAACAAAAACTGCCAGACCGAAAAAGAAAGGAGAGACACTACCCTAAGCTTCATAACGAAAAGCTACCCAAGCATGGACTGGATCCATGCATACACCGACGGTTCTGTAACAAACACTACACAGAACGGAGGGGCAGGAGCATTCCTGAACCTACCAAATGGCAGAAAAATAACACTGTCATTCGCTACTGGTAAGTACACAAGCAATTTCAGAGCAGAGGCAGAGGCACTGAGGGTGGCAGTGGAAGAAATGGCAACACACAGTGAAAATGAGAGCCATATAGTCCTGCTGACAGATGCTCTCGAAGTAGTCACAGCGCTAAAAAGCCAGAAAAACACTGAGCTTAATGACTTAAGAGCAGCACTCTGCAAACTGTGCCAACAGTCCGCACCAAAAAGGGTAGTGGTACAGTGGGTTCCGTCACACTGCAACATCCAAGGCAACGAGGAGGCAGACAGACTGGCAAAAGAAGGTGCAAGGCTACCACAAATAGATACCAGTATGACGTACGAAGAGTCAAAACGGCTTATCAAAGCCAGGTACATGTCCAAATGGGAAACCGAACATACTGGTTACACCAAAAACGATGCCTATTACCAGTTGAACCGAAGAGAGCAGGTCGTTGTCTTCAGACTTCGCACTGGCCACAACAGACTGAGGTACCACCTCTTCAACAAATTGAAGATAGGGTGTACCGACGAATGCCCGTGCGGTACTGGTAAAATGACCACTGAACATCTGCTGCAGAACTGCCCGACATACGAGGATCAGAGAGAGCAGATGTGGCCATTGCCAGTGGAACTGCAAGACAAGCTCTATGGTAGTGGCGAGAGTCTCAGGATGACCGGCGCTTTTTTCGAAAAAATAATGGTTACTGTCTGACTGTGTACGCAGAAGAAGAAGAAGAAACCTGGACAAAGAAGGGAACAAGCTATGGAAGCTAGTCAGAGCCATGAACGACGAAACCCCGTCAAATAAACAAATTACTATCAAGCAAGGCGAGAACTTGATCACAGGTAAGAAAGCCGCAAACGCCTTCGTCGATCACTATGCCAGAGCAAACCACATCGAGGTCCCTGCAGATAAGCATACAGACATTAGCGAAGAGCTAAAGGGGCACGAAAACATAAATACGGTTCCTGAAGAGCACATGATGGCCAAACTAACAATGCGCGAAATGGAAGAGGCTATGAGAACACTAAAGAGAAGGAAATCTCCCGGAAAAGACGGGATAACAAACGAAATGCTGATGGAGCTGGGCCAAACAGCGAAGAAAAAACTTCTATCAGTCCTGAACCAAAGCTGGAAAAGGGGTATTGTACCCCAGGCATGGAAAGATGCAATACTGGTACCAGTACCAAAAACAGGAAAGGACAAAACAGATCCGAATGGATACAGGCCCATAAGCCTACTGAGCTGTGTCGGCAAGCTGATGGAACGGATGATAAACACCAGACTGATGTGGCATCTGGAAGAAAAACGAATACTAATTCCACAGCAAGCCGGCTTTAGACAGCACAGATCCACTGAGGACCAGGTCATCCTCATAGCCCAGGAGATAGAAGATGCCTACCAGGCACAGAAACACACAGTAGCTGTTTGGGTGGATCTGGAAAAGGCATTTGACAAAGTCTGGAAGGATGGACTTAGAGTCAAGCTAAGGAGAAGTGATGTTTGTGGGAAGATGTACAAGTGGATCAACCACTACCTCAAACAAAGAACGGCCAGAGTCCAAGTACAAGGGCAGATGAGCAAAAAGGTGACACTCGAGCAGGGAGTACCCCAAGGGGGAGTACTGTCACCCACACTCTTCCTGGTATATATAAACGATATTACAGAGAATATACCAAGAAGAGTCCATAGCTCAATGTTTGCAGACGATCTGGCTATGTGGACCTCTGAAAAGAATCTCACCATAGCAAGAAATCGGATGCAAACGGCCCTAACATCGCTGGAAGAGTGGGCGAACTCATGGCTGGTCAAAATAAACGAGGAGAAAACCACGTGCACAATATTCTCGCTCTCATTAAAACCCCAAAGTACCAAATTAAGCCTAAATGGCAAAATCCTGCAGCCAAACGACAACCCAACCTATCTGGGAGTCACATTTGATCGGCGCATGACATGGAAAAGTCAGATTGAGAGAAACCGAATGAAAGCCAGAGAAAGAATGGCGATCATGAGGAAACTTGCTGGCACAAGCTGGGGAGCAGACGAAGGCATACTAAAGAAACTGTACACTGGAAGAGTGAGACCAGTTCTCGAGTATGGCATCGCGGCATGGACAACAGCAGCGAAGGCGAACTTCGATAAAGTTAACAAACTTCAAAACCAAGCCATGAGAATCATAACAGGTGGCATGAAGTCAACGCCAATTGTAGAACTTGAAAAGATTACAAAACTGCAATCCATGACCGACAGAAGAGACTGCAGAGCCCAGCTGCAGTCAGAGAAACTCCGAAGACTGACGGACCATCCAATGTACCAGAGGCTAAACAATTTGGGAACTGGGAAGCTAAAGCGGAGAAACTTTGCAGAAATAGCCAAAGCAAAGATGCACGAAGATCCCATAAACGCACTAACAACACCAAAACCCATCACTACTGTACGAAAACCTACTTGGAGGCAGGATATATTTCCAGAGGTGGTAGAAAATATACCAGGTATTGCAAACAAAAACTGCCAGACCGAAAAAGAAAGGAGAGACACTACCCTAAGCTTCATAACGAAAAGCTACCCAAGCATGGACTG